>JBBPBX010009788.1:17165-59314 GCA_038048925.1 Garcialebias charrua | reverse complement strand
GTGAGAGGCGATCAGACCCCGCATGCGATGTGACCGGGTCGCGCGCGCGCGTGTGTGTGTGTGTGTGTGTGTGTGTGTGTGTGGCGATCAGACCCCGCATGCGATGTGACCGGTTCGGACCGCGAGTCCGCTCATCTTCTAAAATAGCGCTGATTATAACAGCGGAGTTATGTGTCCTCAACTTTAAAAACATAACCAGAGTTGTTAGTGCACTAAAAACAGCGTAACTCTTGGAAAAAGGAGCTGCTGGAAGCCAGAACTCAGATAAAAACAGAGCAGGTGGATCTCTGCTTCCCCCGTATGCCTCCCCACACAGCTCAGCTCTGAAGGGGGCTGGACATGGCGCAGTACTGCGCTGAAATCACGCCCACGTGCGACACGCCCCCAGCGTTCTAGAGCAAGGCAAAATCATGTTTTTTCATGATTTTTGAGACTTAATTTTATAAGGAAATCAATGTTTTTAATCAGTCAGATTTATATGGGTGATTAATAACACATATTTATGCCGTGTGACAAAATAAAAACACAAATTTAATTTCACTTTACACGGTCTTTCAGCAGCGGACCAATAAAGGGATTTAGTACGGTGGCCGAGGGGTGCAAACGCGCAGCAAAAACAGAACAGCACGCTGCAAAAAGAAAACAGCGTTCCAAAAGTTGAAACACGCATCAAAATGAAAACAACAGCGTTCCAAAAGTTGAAACACGCATCAAAATGAAAACAGCGCTCCAACAGATGAGGCGCACTGCAAAAGATAAGTCGCGCTCCCAAAAGGGGACGACCTGCAAATACAGAACGAGCTGCAAATAGAAAAGCCACAACGGAAGTGCTCCAGACCACTAGGGGCAGTCGAACAAAGAACAAATCATAAAGCACATTATAGTTTTCGGAATGGCACTAGTTATTTGTGTATTTTAACTTATTTATTTTAAGAATATTTTACACTACATCAGAACTGTCACATTGTATTTGTTTTAATAGTGTGCGGAGGAGTATCAATGCATGGATGCCAAGGTGGATCAATGGTTAAAGAGATTACCTTGAATGTGGGAGACCCTGGTTCAATTCCCAGTCTCGGAAATTTTATGTTATTACTTTTTTTTTTAAGCCTTTTGTTTTGGATAGATCGAACCAAGCAACAACAAAGAATAGACATGTAGATGAATTTATCTATTTCACCCGATCTATCCAAAACAAAAGGCTTAAAAAAAAAAAATATTACCACAAAATTTCCGAGACTGGGAATTGAACCAGGGTCTCCCGCATTCAAGGCGATCTCTTTAACCATTGACCCAACTTGGCATCCATGTATTGATTTTCCTCCGCACACTATTAAAACAGATACAACGTGACAGTTCCGATGTATTGTAAAATATATATATATTTTTTTTCATTCATTCATTCAACCTTTATTTACACAGGCTAGCCTCATTGAGTCACGGGGACTCATTTACAAGAGGGACCTGTTTCACTCACATCCAGGGTCAATTTTAGAGTTACCAATGCCAATCAGCCTAACATGCATGGTTTTTTTGGACTGTGGGAGTTAAAATACACAAATAACTAGTGCCATTCCGAAAACTATAATATGCTTTATGATTTGTTCTTTGTTCGACTGCCCCTAGTGGTCTGGAGCACTTCCGTTGTGGCTTTTCTATTTGCAGCTCGCTCTGTATTTGCAGGTCGTCCCCTTTTGGGAGCGCGACTTATCTTTTGCAGTGCACCTCATCTGTTGGAGCGCCGTTTTCATTTTGATGCGTGTTTCAACTTTTGGAACGCTGTTGTTTTCATTTTGATGCGTGTTTCAACTTTTGGAACGCTGTTGTTTTCATTTTGATGTGTGTTTCAACTTTTGGAACGCTGTTTTCTTTTTGCAGCGTGCTGTTCTGTTTTTGCTGCGCGTTTGCACCCCTCGGCCACCGTAATTTAGAGCATAATAGTTTGTCACAATTTTTCTTTCACAATGTTTAATCATAATAAGAATATTAAACATTTTCAGCTATTGTGCAGCTACGGTTACTCTGCAGGATACATAAACTACTTAAATGTCATTTCCTGTGAAAATGCAGTGTGAATCCTTGTCGCTGAAGGATTTTAGCTAAAAACTGCTGAAGAATCCTAAACCAGGTTAAAATATTTAATCACTAACCTGTTGATGTGAGCTGAATTTGAACAGCTGATACTTTCTGAAAGCAGAAAAACTGTGTAGAAAAGCTGAATGAACCAGAAAAGTAGCAGCAATGAGCAGAATAAGTTATAGAGAATAAGGCAGAGAGAGGCAGAAATTATTACCCAAAAAAATCTGAAATTTGCAAAAATTACCGTAAACTGAAATTAACAGAAAAAAAAACAAAATAAGCAACAAAAAAATAAAAGTAGCTAAAAAGGCTAAAACAAAGAGTTTAAATTTGCAGAAATAAGTTTAAATTAGCTTAAAAAGTTGAAATAATGTTTAAGAATCAAAAGGTGAAACAGCAACCAAATAATAGTAGTAAAAAGGCTCAAATTAACAACAACAACAAAAAAAGTAGCTGAAAAGGCTGAATTCAGCAGAAAGATGCTGAAATGAGAATAAAAAGCCAAAATTTGAAGAAATAAGTTGAAAGGAGCAGAAAAAATATGAACGAAGCTAAAAGGAGCTGAAAGGAGCCGAAGCAGAACAACAGCTGAAATGAACACAACACCTAAGCTAAATATTTCAAAAGGTTAAAATTGCACAAATACCAAAAGTGAGAGCCTGCATGTTTTTGATGGTGTAATTATGTTTGCATCAACAGAGTGCAAGGTTTGGTTTTTAGAATAAAATTGGTGAAGTTGTGAGTCATCGGGTGGGTTCACATCGTCCCACACAGCCTCATGACTTCACAAAGTGTTCGCTCAACTAACTTTAATTAAAAACACCAATCTGGAGTTTCAGTAGGAACTCAAGGCTCTGAGTTTACTTCTCCACCCTTCACAGCGTTTTATTCTCGCCTGCTGCAGAGGCCCAAAATGTGTGCGTTTGTCAGTAGCTTTAGCAAAATATCTCGTGAGCCACTGAAGCGCTCAGGAAATAATCAACTGATTAACTTTTATATCCACAATTCAAGAAAGCCACCACAGCTAACCGAACAGAGAAAGCAATTTCAATTTCTGCCTACTACTGCAATTACTTTTCCAAAAGGGACATATTTAATACTTTTTTACCTGTTTCCTCTCGTACTGCTGTGTTCAGTCTTCTTTTCATTTCATTTCTCACTTCCCGCCGGCACTGTCAGAACTCGGTTGTAAACAATGCTTCTTCTTGATGAGTTTAATGGAGGTTGGCAAAAAACTATAGGTGTGCATTACCGCCACCAACTGGTAAGGAGTGTGGACCACATCACTACCGATACATCGCGCTACATTCAATGTTGTCGGAAAAAAGAGTTTCGCGTTTGTAATGTACAGCTGGGGTGGCAAACAGGGTGGCAAGGCTCTCTGTTGGGGTGGCAACTGCCACCCCATGCCACCCCAGTAGATCTGCCCCTGATCTGGCACAAACTGAGCGTCGCAGACAAACTGAAGTGTCGCCACCAGAAGCCACGAGCTGAGCTGGCTGGCCGATATCGGAGCTTCGATTGGAGGGGACAGAGCGCAGAGCACGGACCTGAGAGCTGCCGTCTGGAACCCAGGCTTGACTGGCTAGCCGATCTCGGAGCTGCTGCAACCAGAGGGGGCCGAACGCAGCGCATGGACCAAAGAGCCGCCGACAGGTACCACGAGCCAAGCTAGTGCGCCGACCTCTGAGCTGCTGCGAACGAAGGAGGCCGAGTGCCGTGCAAGGACCAGGGTACCGCCGTCTGGAGCCACAAGCTAGGCTAACATCGGACCTGCTGGGACCGGAGGAGGCCGGGCACCACGTTCAAACCAGAGGACCACCATCTTAGCCAGGCTAGTGAGCCAACATCTTTGGATCAGCAGATCTGATTGCTGTGGGCTGCTGAGACCGTGTGTTCTGGTCTGATAACATCTGATCTGGGCGCTGGGTCATACCCACCATAATTAGGCCTGTGAGCCTCGAGGAAGGGCCACGTGGTTCGGCTAACAAACCACCAACCGGAGACCTGCTACCACCAGACCACAAATACTGTAAGTAATGACGAAAAAATTGGACAAAAGAAACAAGAGTCGGAGGAAAATACCTCAACAGATATGGAAGAAATTAAAAAATCGTTAAACTATACGAGTGCTGAACTGGCAAAATTATCAGCAAAACAAGATCACCTGGCCGGTCTGTTTAATGAAGTGAAACAATGAGAGATCTGCTAAAGAGCAAAGACAATAAAATAGCTGAACTGGAACAAAAAATAGATGACTTAAGGCCCCAGTATAGCTCTGCGTTCGGCCGAACGCCGCTCGACGCCATTCGAACGCAGAGGCACAAGCCTTTGAACGCGGGCGCGAACGCGCCAAGCTCAAATTTTACGACCACGTACGCAAGTGCGTTGTCTCACAATAAACTGCCCGGCGCCAGACTGTTTTGTATGTGACACAAATGTATTAAATTCCCCTTCTTCATCCCTGATCTGGCCTTTTCTTTTGTTTTTTTGCCAAAAGTCAAGTGATCGCTTCCTTCTCCGCTGACTCCATGACTGAAATGATGAGGAAATGAATGAATTTGTCACGAGCGAATTAAACTCAGGTCCAACGTGGCCGCGCAAGGTTCTGCAGATTTCCTGGTGTTCTGGTATGCTGGACCAGCGCTCCCTGTTTTTATTTTATTTTTTAGAACTTTTTATTAACATATAAACACAGAACACCGCAGCGGCTGCAGCCAGAGCCAGCTGCCAGCTCGTGCCTTTCTCCCCCCACCCGACCTGTCAATCAATTCAGTAGGCGTGTCAGCAAATGACCAATCAGCGACCTCAATTTGTCCCATAGGTAAACGCTCTGCCCTGCTGCTGCTCAAATGACATCAAGTATTTGGAGCGAAAACGCGAGCATTAACGCGAGAACGAACGCAGAGCTATACTGTGAACTACCTGCGCACAGAACGCGCGTGTAGAGCGGCGTTCGGTCGAACGCAGACACCCTGTGGAGAGAACTCATTTCAGCCGCTTGTATCCGAGATCTCGTTCTTTCGGTCACAACCCAAAGCTCATGACCATAGATGAGGGTGGGAACGTAGATCGATCGGTAAATTGAGAGCTTTGCCTTTTGACTCAGCTCTCTCTTCACCACGACAGACCGGTACAGCGCCCGCTTCACTGCAGATGCTGCACCTATCCGCACCTAACCATTTTGCCACACTCCATTTTAAATGACCCCTGACCCAGTGCAAACGCCTGAGCTTGTGGAGCTTGCTTAGAAATGGCTTCCTCTTTGCACTGTAGAGTTTCAGCTGGCAACAGCAGATAGCACAGTAGATTGTGTTCACTGACAATGCTTTCTGGAAGTATTCCTGAGCCCATTCTGTTATTTCCTTGACGGTGGCATCCTTGTTTGAGGTGCAGTGACATTTAAGGGCCCGGAGATCCAGTAGAGTTTTATAGCCTTGACCCTTACGCACAGCAATTGTTCCAGATTCTCTGAATATTTTGACGATGTTATGCACAGTTGATGATGATAACTTAAAAGTATTTGCTATTTTACGCTGGGTAACACCATTCTGGTATTGTTGCACCATCTTTCTGCGCAACAGTGGTGGAATTGATGATCCTCTTACCATCTTGGCTTCTGAGAGACACTGACACTCTGAGAAGCTCTTTTCATACCCAGTCATGTTGTCAATTGACCTAATTGGTGTTAATTGGTCTCCGAGCTGTTTGTTGTATGCTCAATTTCCTTTTTCCAGCCACTTATTGATACTTGTCCCAACTTTTTTGTGATTTGTTGACACTGTGAAATTTTGAATCAATATATTTTCCTTTAAAATGTTACATTTACTCAGATTAAACTTTTGATCTGTCATCTATGTTCTATTACGAATAAAATATTGACATTTGCCATCACTGCCTCAGTTTTTTCCAGCTGAGGCGACTGTCTAAGCTGAAGCCCATATTATCAAAAAATAACCTGGAGACAGTAATTCACACATTTATTACATCTAGGCTTGATTACTGCAATTCACTTCTGCTTGGCGTCAGTCAGGCCTCCATTGCACGATTACAACTGGTTCAGAACGCAGCTGCCCGATTTTTAACCAGTACACGCAAAAGTGAGCACATTACACCAGTCTTGGCCTCCCTGCACTGGCTACCGGTTCATCTTCGAATCCAGTTCAAAATTCTCATGTATGTCTACAAATCACTGAACAGTCTCGCCCCCGCCTATCTCTCAGATCTGATACACCCATATGTCCCTCCACGTGCTTTGAGGTCAGAGGATCAGGTACTCTTAATAGTTCCAGAAACTCGCCTTAAGCGCAGGGGTGACAGGGACTTCTCTGTAGCAGGCCCAAGACTCTGGAATGAGTTACCTCTGCTCGTCAGACAGGCCCCTCCCTCGCAGTTTTCAAATCCCGGTTAAAAACTCACTACTATTCTGTTGCTTTCAACACCCGCTGATTGGTATTTGATCGTTTTATTTTTGATCTGCAATGTTTTTATGTTTTTCGTGTTGTACTTCATTGTCTGTGTTGCCTGTTGCGTGTTTGTTTGTTCAGCACTTTGGTGTGGACTTGTTCCTGTTTAAAGTGCTTTATAAATAAAATGGTATGGTATGGTATTGCATCATCATTGCATTCAGTTTTTATTCACAATTTGTTTAGTGTCCCAATTTTTTTGGAATCTTGTTTGTATATGTTAATAATGAAATAAAATGTAAATTAATTAGTGAAATGACAATAATTGTTGATAATAATATGGAAATGATAACAATAGAAATAATAAACAAGAATGATAAAAACATAATAAGTTGTGTATATAGATTACCACAATCAAATATAGAAATATTCACTGGTAAAATCTTGGAGCTATTGGAAAATAGTTTTAATAAAAAGTTTTTTGTGTCGATATTTTAATATTGATCTGGGAAATAAAACAGATTCAAATAACATCAGTACATTTATAAATTCAATGTATAGTTTAAATCTGTATCTGTTGATAACAAAGCCATCAAGAATTACAACTCATAGTGCCACAATAATTGATAATATTTTCACAAATATAACAAATGGAGATGTGATAGGTGGTATTTTACCGACAGACTTAAGTGATCATTTACCTGTTTTCACAATCTATAAAAAAGTTAAAAGCATCACAAAAGCAGCTACAACGAAGAAAAAAATAATAAACACATCAAAAAAAGCTTTGGATAAATTAAAAGAGGATCTAGCAGTGACCTGTGGTCATGGGAGGCAAGTGAGGCCACGCCTCACCTGTCATCATGGAAAGAAAAAATGTAAATTGAAAAAATAAATGTAATTATTGTATTTATCCTTTGATTTGTACTATAAACTTATTTTACTAAAAACTAAACCAGTTTTAAGTTTATTTTTTATTCAAAATCACAGATTTTTCTTATTTAGCGTTCAAACTGAGAAGTGACGTGTTCTTCACCGGATTGCGCAATCACTCGGCTGACTGAGCTGCATGCTACAGTGAGCCCGTATTCCTGCCCCTTTTATGTCGCTATTAAAATGTCCAAATACGTTTGTTATCTAAACTACATTTCTATTGTTTAGCTGGTGAATATAATGTCTAGTGTTTTTGTCTAAAACTGTGTGCTGAGCGATCATAAAACAGTGAGAAAAGGAGCCGTGTGTGACAAGCCTCGAGGAGGCGGGGCTAGTGAGCCCAGGGATCCTGCGAGCGTTGCAGGAGGAAGTGACAGTGCTACAATTTAACGTAAAGAAAATTCAGTGATTTGGTTATTTTTCTCTTGATTGGCTATAATTTCGCAATGGAGGCTTTCTCTAGCAATGATCTCAATCGAGGCAGAGAGACTTTTAAAACTGAAAGCCGACAAGGAAGGCTTCTAGAAAAAAGTCATTGACGTCTTCAGAAGGATCGGTGCATGGACTTCATTTTTTTTATTGATTCATTTTACATTAAAAACCAGAAGAAAAAAACATATCACATGTTTTATGAAAGAATACGAAGAAATCTTATTTTATCTGCCCCTTTTTCATAAACAAAACAAGTTCAAACAATCAATTAAAACAATAATTATCTATAAGTAACCGAGCAAAAAGAGTAACTTTTCACAATCTACAAATATCTAGAACATTAAACACTTAACTAAAAGTTGTAGTATTTTGTTAACAATTTAGTTTTGATCATTTTTTTTTAAAACATAAGCACAGAGTTTACATTTTTACATAATTTCCCAAACCATTCCACAATTCAACTCCCTGTATTGAAATAAACAGTCCCTTCAAACTAGTTCTATACCTTGACTTTGCAAAAAATTCAGTTCCCTTTAGACTGTAGCAGCTTTCTCTGTTAAAGGGGACCAAAGATGCAAAATTCACTTTTTAATAGGGATGTCCCGATCAGGTTTTTCTGACCCAGAGTCCGAGTCCTTTAATTTGAGTATTGGTCGATATCGAGTCCCGATCCGATACTTCTAAAATACATTTTTAAAATGAATTAAAAAAAAGTCAGGCTGCACGATTAATCACATTTGCGATTATCTCGTGATATGTTAAAACGCGATTCACTAATCGCACGGGCTGCGATTTGACTGGTCACGTGAGTTGGGAGTGAGCCGACTGGCCGCGCATAGCTCTGAGTGGAGCAAAACAGAGCAGCGCAGGGAGGAGGAGACCGTGCGCTCCAACACAGTTGCTTCAGGCTCGACAGAAAAGTTATAAATTCAGGTAAGTTAGCCCATGTAAACGTGTATCTGTGCTTAGAGGCTGAAACACAGAGACCGCGGGAGATAAACAGAGCGCAAGCTGGTCATGTGACCGGGTCTGTTTTGACGGTGCCCGGTTAGCAGCTAGCTCAACAAGCTAACGTTCTTCGTGAAAAAGCGCATTAATTATCTGATTTAAAAAAAACTGTTGTGTCGTTAGTGATATGAATTAATACAGAACCAGTAAAAATAATCGCATTTTAAATCGCAATTTATAGAAAAAAAATTGCGATTAGATTATTTTCCTAAATCGTTCAGCCCTAAAAAAAATGCAGCCTTTTCCTTACCTCCTCTTGGCAAACGCAATATCTTTGTCATCCACTTTAAAATATCTCCTTACGACAGACATGGCTGCCTCCGCTTCAAGCTAATGCCGTGTTCTGCTTCTTTTTTACGGCAGTCACTGCTTTACGGCAGGCACTGCTGCAAAAATATTGTGCATGTGTTGTTTCGAGACAATTTGACTCTGCATTGCAACACAACATACTAACAGTTAATATATGTAATATTCCTGTTTGTGTTAAGAATAAATATACACATATATATCCGGTCCCTGATCGGTGTGTAACGCCCGATTCAAATCGAGTCTGAAATCACGTGATCGGGACCGATTTCCGATCTTGTGATCGGCTTGGGACATCCCTACTTTTTAATGTTTTTTTTACTCAACTTTGGTTATGTACTTCTTAAAAAAACAGTCCTAGGGCCAAAAAAATGCACCCAGTGGTATATTTACTCTAAGTATATTTATTTTTCAGCGATATAAATATCTCGTTTTCAAATCCTGGCGCTTGATGTCACAAGCCGTAGGACAACCCACCCCAACCTGAGTCCAGCCCCTCACCTAGCAACCCCTGGTTCGGCTCAACCCACTTCAGTATAAAATACGTGACGGTTGTTTTTCCTGAGTTCATCTCAGTGTTCGATGTTTCATTGTTGTTAAAATGCAGTACCGCTAATAACTAATTATCTATCAGTAAAAACAAAAAAACTTAGTTACGGGCTCTTAAATCAACCGGACGACTGCTCACGGACCATATCCGGTCAGCGCCGGATGTGGTCCGTCAAAAAAAGCGGTGCTCGCACTAAGCAGTTAGCAGCCAGTGTGTTACTCTGCAGCCTTATTGCTTGTTTTCGAAGAGTCAGACGAAGAGTTTTTAACATGGAGGGTGAACTTATGGATGTTTCTCAGCGGCCTACGCGACGCGTCAGCGCCTCATTTGCCCTGCCCAAAATGGCGTCTGCCTCTGGGTCTGACTCAGGGTCCCCTTTGGAGGGCGGAGTTAATGTAAACAGATTTTTGAAGGGCGTGGCCTTCAGAGCTCATTATCATAAACAGCTCGTTCAGAACGGAAGTCAGAAAAGGCACAACTAGAAAGGGGATATTTTATTATCTAAGAATTATTTTGTGCATTAAATTGAATGAACATGGTCTGGATAGCCCACAGACATACCATAAAAATTTATAGGACCAATAATTAGTCCCCTTTAACAAAATACATTTGAACATTTGAGGGTTCTATTACTAACAAAATATTATAGTCCACCAAATCACAAAACTTCAGTACTTTGAGTTTTTTTGAACAATATATTAGATGGATGACAGTAAGGCTTTCTTGTAATAATTTTCACAGCTCTTTTCTGTAATATAAAAATAGATTTTGTTATAGTATAATTTAATTTATAAGTAAAGGTAAGACTAAAACAAGTTTTTTTATCCAAATTAAATGTGCTTTTTTGTGTGCTACAGTTTGTATGTGTAAAGATTGCTGATATGAGATTTTAAACACAACCCGTTAACTGCTGCCAATCAAATGGCGAATAAACTACTCTGTAGGGTTCATGTATTATAAAAGAAGAAAATAACACTATCCAAAGTATCCAAAGCGCTGAAGAAGCTATGGCAGACAGAAGCCAAAACGTGGAGAACATTTTTTGTCTGTTTTTTTATTATACATATGAAAAAAAAAAACTGCACAGTGCCTCACCAGCCATCAACCTCACCACACGTCACTGGGATCTAGATAAACAAAACTGGAATGACGTGTATGTTGATGATGTGAACAGATCATATGATGAGTTTATGAATATCTTAGAAGCTCTGTATGAAAAGAATTGTGTGCAAAAAAAATTATACAAAGAAAAATTTTGTTGACCAACCATGGATGACAAAAGGGTTGAGAAATGCGTGTTAAAAAAAAAGAATTATTTGTACTGTATTCATGCTTCTTGAAATTGCGAACTCAAAACGCTGAAGAAAAGCAAAAGAAGTTTAAAAATAAATTAGTATGGATTATAAGGAAACATAAGTAGGAATATTATAGTTATTTAGTAGATAAAAATAATGATGATATGAAAGCAACATGGCGAGTAATGAATAGTGTTCTGAAGAATCATAAAGTAAAAACTGGTATTTCACAATATTTTGTAAAGGACAACGATGAAATTCATGATGAGAATGAAATTGTAAATGGATTTAATCAATATTTTGTGAATGTTGGATCAAGCCTTCCTTGATCCAACCAAAAGTAGATAATAATGTGAGCCTTTCAATTATAGGTTGTGCAAACAGTATTTTTCTAAATGGAACTGACAAAGAAGAAATAATGAATATAGTAAAAAATCTTACAGACAAGAGATCAAAAGAATTCATCATGGATATGGTGTTTGTAAAGGACATAATGAGTCATGTTATTGAGCTATTTACATATACGGTACTGTATATGTAATTTATCAATCTCAACAGGAAAATTCCCAGATAATATGAAAGTAGCTAAGGTTGTTCCTCTTTTTTTAAATGGTGATATAAATGTATGTTCAACAATTACAGACCAATATCCTTGTTACCACAGTTCTCAAAAAATCTATAAAAACTATTTGTGACCAGACTAGATCAATTTATAGATAAACAAAATATTATAAGCAACAGTCAGTATGGGTTTAGAGCAAAAAAGTCTACATCAATGGCTCTCATGGAATTAATGGAACAAATAACTACTGCTGTCGATCAAAAACAATATTGTGCCAGTATTTTTGTTGATTTAAAAAAAGCATTCGATACTATTGATCACACCATTCTCCTTGAAAATTTGAACAAATAGGGAGAGGTTTAAGTATCTCGGGGTCTTGTTCACGAATGAAGGAAAACTGGAGCGTGAGATTGATAGGCGGATAGGTGCAGCGTCCGCAGTGAAGCGGGTGCTGTACCGGTCAGTCGTGGTGAAGAGAGAGCTGAGTCAAAAGGCAAAGCTCTTTATTTACCTGTCGATCTACATTCCCACCCTCATCTGTTGTCATGAGCTTTGGGTTGTGACCAAAAGAACGAGATCTCGGATACAAGCGGCTGAAATGAGTTTTCTCCGCAGGGTGTCTGGGCTCTCCCTTAGAGATAGGGTGAGAAGCTCGGTCATCCGGGAGGGACTCGGAGTAGAGCCGCTGCTTCTCCACATCGAGAGGAGCCAGTTGAGGTGGCTCGGGCATCTGGTTAGGATGCCTCCTGGACGCCTCCCTGGTGAGGTGTTCTGGGCATGTCCCACCGGGAGGAGACCCAGAGGAAGACCCAGGACACGCTGGAGGGACTATGTTTCTCGGCTGGCCTGGGAACGCCTTGGGATTCCCCCGGAGGAGCTGGCCCAAGTGGCTGGGGAGAGGGAAGTCTGGGCCTCCTTACTTAGGCTGCTACCCCCGCGACCCGACCCCGGATAAGCGGAAGAAAATGGATGGATGGATGGATATGGTATTAGAGGACCAGCATTACAGTGGGTAACTAGCTATTTGAAAGATAGGAAACAGTTTGTACAGATAAATGATGACCTCTGTAATATCACATGTGGAGTTCCTCAAGGAATACAATAATTGGACAGAATGTTCCTTCGCCCGGACGCAGGTCACCGGGGCCTCACTCTGGAGCTAGGCCCAGAGGTGGAGCATGTTGGCGAGCGCCTGGTGGCCGGGCTTTTAGGCCGGGCACAGCCCGAAGAGGAGACATGGGTCCCCCTTCCCATGGGCTCACCACCTGTGGGAGGGGCCAAAGGGGTCGGGTGCAATGTGGGATGGGTGGTGGCCGAAGGCGGGGACCCTGGCGGTCTGATCCTCAGCTACAGAAGCTGGCCATTGGGACATGGAATGTCACCTCTCTGGTGGGGAAGGAGCCTGAGCTAGTGTGTGAGGTTGAGAGGTTCCGGCTAGAAATAGTCAGACTCACCTCAACGCATGGCTCTGGCTCTGGAACCAGTTTCCTTGAGAGGGGTTGGACACTCTTCCACTCTGGAGTTGCCCCTGGTGAGAGGCGCCGAGCAGGAGTGGGCATACTTGTTGCCCCCCATCTTGGTGCCTGTACGTTGGGGTTCACCCCGGTGAACGAGAGGGTAGCCTCCCTTCGCCTACGTGTGGGGGGACGGGCTCTGACTGTTGTTTGTGCCTATGCGCCAAACGGCAGCACAGATTACCCACCCTTTTTGAAGTCCTTGGAGTGGGTATTGGAGAGTGCATTTCCTGGGGACTCCCTTGTTCTACTGCGGGACTTCAACGCTCACGTGGGCAATGACAGTGAGACCTGGAGGGGTGTGCTTGGGAGGAACGCCCCCCCGATCTGAACCCGAGTGGTGTTCTGTTATTGGACTTCTGTACTCGTCATGGATTATCCATAACGAACACCATGTTCAAGCAGAAGGGTGTCCATATATGCTTTTGGCACCAGGACACCCTAGGTCGCAGTTTGATGATCGACTTTGTTGTCGTCTCATCTGATCTACGGCCGCATGTCTTGGACACTCGGGTGAAGAGAGGGGCGGAGCTGTCCACCAGAGATGCTCACAAGTCATTTTTTGCAAGTCCAAGTCAAGTCTCAAGTCTCTGATCTCAAGTCCAAGTCAAGTCTCAAGTCTCTGATCTCAAGTCCAGGTCAAGTCCAAGTCAAGTCTCAAGTCATTGATCTCAAGTCCAAGTCAAGTCTCAAGTCTCTGATCTCAAGTCCAAGTCAAGTCAAGTCCCTAATATTTGAGTGACACCGTGAATGAATGTATGCTATTCATTCGCAAACAATGGACATTAAATGTCTCTCCTTTTAAAAATATCCAGGTTAACATTAGATTAACACACTGACGCTAAGCTTGTTTGTAGCAGCTGCTAACAACCTTTTAGGCAGTGACTACACGTTACAGCTTATTTTTATCTGAATGTAGAGGCCAAAACATTACATTAAATGTCTCTCCTCAATTCAATTCAGTTCAGTTTATTTATACTGTATAGCTCCAAGTCACAAGTTGTCTCAGGGCACTGAACAGAAACAATCAAATATAAAAATAATAAGTTAACAGAAACTTTAATATAAAAATAATAAGTTAACAGAAACTTTAATATAAAAATAATGGTAACACTATTTATCTGAGGAGACTGCTTTGAGTTTAACTCCATGTTATAAAAAAGCTACAGTAGTTAGCCAGAGTTATTTCAGGATGAAATAATTTGAACTTCTGTTTGAATTTAATGCTATGAACTTTTTCCTTGAACTTTTTCCTTTTTGTTACATTTACCGGTACTATGAATTTCTCACAGGGCAGAGAGCCAACATGGAGGACTCACAAACATATACAGTATTATTATTATTATACAGTACAAATAATATTGTCCAGTGTCTGATGCTGCAGTCATGTTACTGAGCTCCCACTGATGGGCTAACCTGGTTCCACCAGCGACAGCAGGATCCTCAGACAGAACAGCTGGTGGGATGTCCTGGTATCTGCAGCCCTCTCTCCATTTGTTTCTTCATGGACATGGAGCTGTGACATTATGTTGTGCTCTTTCCTCAGCAAAACGCTCCTCCAGTGGAGACTTTCTGGACAGACTGCAGGGAGGTTCCTAAACCTCAGGCAGCACGGTGGCACAACTGGTAGAGCTGCTGCCTCTCAGCGAGAAGGTTGCCGGTTCAAATCCCGGTCCGGGGCCTTTCTGGGTGGAGTTTGCATGTTCTCCCCGTGCATGCGTGGGTTTCCTCCGGGTACTCCGGTTTCCTCCCACAGACCAAAAAACATGCTTGTTAGGCTGATTGGTGACTCTAAATTGACCCTAGGTGTGAGTGTGAGAGTGGATGGTTGTTTGGTGTGAGTGAGACAGGTCCCTCTTGTAAATGAGTCCCCGTGACTCAACGAGGCTAGCCTGTATAAATAAAGGTTGAATGAAAAAAAAATAAAAAAATAAACAAACAACAGGTTTATCAGTATTATCAGTAAAAAGAGATTATTAAATCATTTTTAAGACTGAGAATGTGTACAATTATTAGCTCTGTTGTTATTGCCTAACTAACCTATTCAATAATTCTTCAAACTGTGACATTCACTCATAATGGAATGAAAGAGAACATAAACAGAAATTATATAATAATGAAAACTAGAGACATTAAAACATTTTAAAAGACACAGAGAACTTTAAATGAATTAAGAATGTTAATAAGTGTTGGATTTGAGTGCAATGTAAGTGCAATCCATGGTTGAATTGAATCCACATCTGAAAAGGGATGCAACCTTTTCACAACATATGCTGTAACTGTTTTGTGGCACTCGGTTACACTGACGTATTTACCTTGGACAGTCACTGGTGAACACTGTGAAGCCATTTCAGGTCGTTTGTCTAAGAAAAAAACGAGCTAACGTTAGCATCGTGTTTGTATTTGAGCTGACTTACCGCTTTAAGCGGAGTATAACTTGTTAGCTGCCTTAATGTTGGTATGAGATGTAGTTTATAGTTTATTTATTTACCTGATGGAGCCGAAGAGGTAGCGATTAGCGAAAAGTTCGGCGGAGCGTTTTGCAGACGGACCACTCTGTACTTCCGGTCGGATACGAAGCGAAAATAATCCGGTGGAGTGCGTCAAAGACGGGACACTATTTTACTTCTCCACCCTCCTTTGCATGATAGAAAATTATTGCAAGTGCTGCACTGACCTGACTGGTCATTTTATTAAATTAGTACGCTATCGATAGCAGATGCACACTTCCGGTGGATTCTTCTTCGTTGGTTTTCGGTGGCGGCTACTTCCAGTCGGCTAACTAGCATCGAACATAGGAATCGCAAATTAATATTTTGAACGATTTCGGGAAAACCGGACAGTTAGTCCCGGTTCCGAACAATTCTCGATGCTCACGAGTCTCAAATGGCGAGTCCGAGTCGAGTTGGAAGTCTTTTGAATGCAAGTCCGAGTCGAGTTGGAAGTCTTTTGAATGCAAGTCCGAGTCGAGTCTGAAGTCTCTGTTTTTGCGACTTAAGTGCGACTCGAGTCTGAGTCCCAAACTCGAGTCCCCATCTCTGCTGTCCACTGACCACTACCTGGTGGTGAGTTGGCTCCGATGGTGGGGGAGGATGCCGGTCACACCTGGTAGACCCAAAAGTATTGTGAGGGTCGGCTGATAATGTCTGGCAGAGTCTCCCGTAAGACAGAGCTTTAACTCCCACCTCCGGGAGAGCTTTGAACACGTTCCGAGGGAGGCAGGGGACATTGAGTCCGAGTGGACCATGTTCCGCGCCTCTATTGACGAGGTAGCTTATCGGAGCTGTGGCCACAAGGTTGTTGGTGCCTTTCATGGTGGCAACCCTCAAACCCGGTGGTAGACACCGGTGGTAAGGGAAGCTGTCAGGCTGAAGAAGGAGTCCTATTGGGCCATTTTGGCCTGTGGGACCCCGGAAGCAGCTGATAGGTACCGGCAGTCCAAACGGCATGCGGCTCGGGTGGTTGCTAAGGCAAAAACTCGGGCGTGGAAGGAATTCGGAGAGGCCATGGAGAATGACTTCCGTACGGCTTCAAGACGATTCTGGTCCACCATTCGGCACGTCTTCCACTGAGGAAGCGGAGCCTGGGGACTTTGGGTCGGGCTCTCCAATCTCTGGTGCTGAGGTCACCGAGGTGGTTAAAAAGCTCCGTGGTGGCAGGGCTCCAGGGGTGGATGAGATTCGCCCGGAGTTCCTTAGGGCTCTGGATGTTGTGGGGTTGTGTTGGCTTACGCGACTCTGCAATATCGCGTGGACATCGGGGGCAGTTCCCTTGGATTGGCAGACTGGGGTGGTGGTTCCCCTATTCAAAAAGGGGGACCGTAGGGTGTGTTCCAACTATAGGGGGATCACACTCTTAAGCCTCCCTGGTAAGGTCTATTCAGGGGTTCTGGAGAGGAGGGTCCGTCGGATAGTCGAACCTCGGATTCAGGAGGAGCAGTGTGGTTTTCGTCCTGGTCGTGGAACACTGGACCAGCTCTACACCCTCAGCAGGGTCCTGGAGGGTGCGTGGGAGTTTGCCCAACCAGTTTACATGTGCTTTGTGGACTTGGAGAAGGCATTCGACCGCGTCCCTCAGGGGGTTCTGTGGTAGAGCTGTCATCGGGCCGGAAATCCACGGCCCTACCCTACCCGAGCCCTAAGTTTAATTACCCAAGCCCGAGGGAGCCCGCTGATTTCCTAGAAATCACCGCCCGACCCGACCCTACCCGATTAAAAAAAAAAACAACAACAACAAAAAAAAAAAACACTACGTTTATTTATTAAGCTTTTACTGCGTTCTCCCACTCAGCAAAAGAACTTGATGTTGTTCTTCTTTGTTTTGATGGAGGAGGAGGAGGTGTGAGCGCGCTGCTCGCAGTTTGCTGTTGAAGCTCAGGAATGTCAGGAATGCGGCAACTTGTTCCGCCGCAGAGAGCAGTGTGCGGACGTGAGCGTGCACCTGACGCACGTCAGCTGGTGACATAATTTTGAGCTCGTTAAAGTTAGGCCACAGAAATAATGCAACTCTCTGCAAGTCGTGGATAATAATTTTGCGCTCCAGCACTTCTGCATGTCTGCGGCGCAGAAACACCTGCTGCGGAGAGTCTGTGTGAGGACTGGCAGTGTTGCTTCAGTTTCTCATTCCAGAGACAAACCAGGTTGGTGGGATATTTGTCACCCTCCAGTTCTCTCTGTGCACGGTAAAATGGTTCGAGAAATGTCACTAAAAAGTCCAGCATGTCGGGGGAGACGCTGTCAGGCGCGCGCCGCGCGCCTGCTCTCTGGCAATTTAGTGGCTGCGCTCAGTGCGCTGCGGTTTTCACCATCTAAATTCACTCTATTAATTATTTCCTCATCAATAAACTTACTGCCTTATATTCTTTACAAGCAGATTAAAACAATTTTATATTGTGTGCATTTTTATTTAGTTTTGTTTGTGCTGTATGATTAAAAAAACCACATCAAAGCCCGAGCCCGACCCGCGGCCCGCCAATCAAACGCAAAAATATGGCCCGAGCCCGACCCGAAGTCGGGTAGGGCTCGGGTAGGGTCGGGCTCGGGCAAAGAAACGACACCTCTATTCTGTGGGGGGTACTCCGGGAGTATGGAGTGCCAGGCCCTTTGATACGGGCTGTTAGGTCCCTGTACGACCGGTGTCAGAGCTTGGTCCGCATTGCCGGCAGTAAGTCAGGCTCGTTTCCAATGGGAGTTTGACTCCGCCAAGTTTGCCCTTTGTCACCGATTCTGTTCATAACTTTTATGGACAGAATTTCTAAGCGCAGCCAAGTTGTTGAAGGGATCCGATTTGGTGGCCTTAGAATCACATCTCTGTTTTTTGCAGATGATATGGTCCTATTGGCTTCATCAGGTCGTGATCTACAGCTTTCACTGGAGCGGTTTGCCGCCGAGTGTGATACGGTCAGGATGAGGATCAGTTCCTCCAAGTCCGAGGCCATGGTCTTGAGCCGGAAAAGGGTAGCGTGCCCTCTCCGGGTCGGGGAGGAGGTCCTTCCCCAAGTGGAGGAGTTTTTCTTTTTTCTCCCTTTATAGAGGGCCTCCCTTCTCACCTTACAGCCATCCTCTCACACCGATATGATTTTTTTTTTATCAAGAGAAAGAAAAGATAGAAAGTAAGACAACAAAACAACAATTATCCACAAAAAGAGCACAAGGCAAACACACCCAACCTCCGTCCGCAATCCTGCACAGTACATGACAGAACATAGCAACGAAACATACATGCATAAAGACTAATAATATTTATGACCTTGCAATAGATTTCCATAAATAAACATACCCATACCTACAAATATATATACAGTATTACAAGTGGAGGAGTTTAAGTATCTCGGGGTCTTGTTCACGAATGAGGGAAAACTGGAGCGTGAGATCGATAGGCGGATAGGTGCAGCGTCCGCAGTGAAGCGGGCGCTGTACCGGTCTGTCGTGGTGAAGAGAGAGCTGAGTCAAAAGGCAAAGCTCTCAATTTACCGATCGATCTACGTTCCCACCCTCATCTATGGTCATGAGCTTTGGGTTGTGACCGAAAGAACGAGATCTCGGATACAAGCGGCTGAAATGAGTTTTCTCCGCAGGGTGTCTGGACTCTCCCTTAGAGATAGGGTGAGAAGCTCAGTCATCCGGGAGGGACTCAGAGTAGAGCCGCTGCTTCTCCACATCGAGAGGAGCCAGTTGAGGTGGCTCGGGCATCTGGTTAGGATGCCTCCTGGACGCCTCCCTGGTGAGGTGTTCTGGGCATGTCCCACCGGGAGGAGGCCCAGAGGAAGACCCAGGACACGCTGGAGGGACTATGTTTCTCGGCTGGCCTTGGGAACGCCTTGGGATTCACCCAGAGGAGCTACTCCAAGTGGCTGGGGAGAGGGAAGTCTGGGCCTCCCTACTTAGTTTGCTACCCCCGCGACCCGACCCCGGATAAGCAGAAGACAATGGACGGATGGATGGATGGAGTTCCTCAAGGCTCTGTACTTGGACCAAAGCTATTTATTTTATATGTGAATGACTTGGTAAATGTGTCAGGGCTCCTTAAATGTGTTTTTTTTTTTTTTTACAGATGATACCCCATTTTTTTGTTTGGGTAAAAATATAGATCAGGTGTTGGAATTGATAAAGACAAAATTTGTCCAAATACAAACTTGGTTTAAACTCAATAAATTATCATTAAATCTAGATAAAACTAATTACATGATATTTAGTAATAAAAAAGAAAACCGTTGATGTTCCATTCAAAATTGAGGGTGTTGAGATTTGTAGAGTGGGTGTTATCATTGATGACAAACTGACATGGAAACAAAACATAAATTCTATAAGAATAAAAATAGCTAAAGCCATTACTGTACAAACTCAGGGACCAGTGGTGGGCCATCGACCGCTAGGTAGCGCTAATGCGCTAATCCGCTTAAAGCGTAGCTAAATAATCTGTTAGCTTTACAGCGGATTGACTAAGTTTTATAATTCATAAGCGGATTTGTGCTATTTTTATTTAAAATGCAGTACCGCTAATACAGGGTGTCCGCGGGGTCTTGAAAGTTATTAAAAGTTGATAAATCAATTTTGGGAAAATTAAGGGTCTTGAAAAGTATTAAAAAGTCTTGAAAGCGATTTGATGAGGTATTATTTTTTTGCTGTTATTCTAGCTTTAAATAATTTGACAGCAAAAGGTATGTATGACTAATATTTGTTTTCCTCACCGTGGAGGATTCGGAAACTGCTTCGCACAAATTTAGAGTGTCAGGTTACAACAGCCTTTACGGCTAGGCCTATCTTGTGCGCATGCGCGGCTGCTTTATCTCAAAGTTGAAGTCTGTGTGTTCAAGTAAGTTGCCGCAAGACCGTGAGAACAATGGGTAAATGCAAGTTTTTGGACTCCTGGTTGGAGATGCCTGATTTTCAAGAATGTCTGAGGCCTGTCACCGAGAATAACCGCAAAGCTTATTGTACATTTTGTTAAAAAAAAGATGAGCTTAGCCTCGATGGGCATAAATGCTGAAGCTGAGTTAGAAGAGCTGAAAAAAAGAGAAAAGTTCTACAAGAGGTGTGCGATTCTCTGCAAAAAAATGCAGATAAGTTGGCAGAGCAGGCAGAGGGAAAGTCAGGTTCTTTAATGGCCCAACTGATCACTAAGTCCAATGTCTTGAGAAGGAGACGTAAAGAAAAACTCAGTGAGCTGGTGCAAACTGAAGAGTTGCTGGAATGCAAAGTAACTGCACTGAGGCACATGTAATGATTACTGTGTTTATTTCTTATCCGCCATTGTTCAACCAAGTTACTTTAAAATAGCTACGAGTCTTCTTGTAACCTAAGCTATACTTTATTTTCTTAAACCTAGTCATGGTTCAGTTTCTTCTTTTAAACTTTTTTCTTTCCACTGTATCTCAGTTCTGTTGTAGGTTTGAAATTCATGGATTTAATTGAAAACAACAGCAATTTTGTAAATCAAAGATTTGTTGCTTGATAAAACAAAGTGACAATAAGGTCTTGAATTTATTTTGGAAGGTCTTTAAAAAGTCTTGAAAAGGTATTGAAATTAACTTCATTATTCCTGCATATACCCTGTAATAACTAATTATCTATCAGTAAAAACAAAATAATGTATTTACGAGCTCAGACGACAGCTAACACACTATATCCTGTCAGCGCCGGATGTGGTCCGTGACAAAAGCGTCCCCCTCAGTCTCTTGGTGTGTGCTCTCTCTATAGCGGTTAACAACCAGTGTGTTACTCTGCAGCTTTATTGCTTGTTTTCGAAGAGTCAGACGAAGACTTTTTTACATGGAGGGTGAACTTGTGGATGTTTCTCAGCATCCTACGTGACGCGTCTTGATTTAAAAAAAAAAGTTTGCCACATTAGCACTCTTCAAAATGGCGTCCGCGACGGCCAAAGAAGCCAGGATTTTACAACAAAACACGGTAAAACAATTATTTCTTTGCTGAGAAAAAATATATTTCATAGCTGACGTTATAGCACAAGTTTTTCTGAGCTTGAGAGTTTCACGAAATGGTCAAATCTGCTGGATTTAAAAAAGTAGTTCACCATTAGGACTCTTCAAAATGGCGTCCGCGACGGCCACAGAAATTAAGAACATAAAATAGCTGACAGGGCAGCAAACTTACATACTCAGGGAATCACAAGGAACTCAGGAGACAGAGGCAACAGGAGACAATGCCAGGACAACGATAAACACAGAGATACAGACTTATTTTTGATTTGATGTTTATTCATTCATTTTAAAAGAACAATACAAAACAGTTTCATCAGATACAAGGATGAATAGACTTTTAGCTGAATGGATGGATGAATAGACAGTTAGCTGGATGGCTGGATGGATGATCTTTAACAAGTTCTAAAATCATTAAAATTTAACCTCAGCTTGTGCCTCTGACCCAACAGAACCTCCTTCAGCAGCAGAACCCTCTGTGGTTCTCTGCAGGACTTCATCAGTCTCTCTCCTGGTTCTGGAGGAGTTCTGACCCACTCTTCTTTCCATTGTTGCTTCAGTTCTTTGAGGTTTCTGCTCAGCTCTCTGAAGGTCCCACCTTCAGGTTCAGGTTCTGGACTCTGACTGGGCCGTTGATTTGATTTGATGTTTATTCATTCATTTTAAAAGAACAATACAAAACAGTTTCATCAGATACAAGAATACAAGTAGGATAAAATGAAAGGAGCAGAAAGAAGATGAAATCTTATTATATCTGCCCCTTATTTCACAGTTTGTTCAACCAATGATAACCTTCAAACTACATCACAAAATGAATAACTCTACTTAATCCGCTCATTCTCAATCAGTTCATCTGGACAGTTTCTTTTTAGTAGAAACGTTTCACCCTCACTCCAGAGGGCTTCGTCAGTCAGAGTAGTCCCAAGCACACTGAAGTTACCCCACCAAGTAAACAACTTAAGTGGACCAACCAGTTTGCTGTAGCCAAGATGGTTTCTGGGGGCTGTCCTGTCCCTCGTCGACTCCTCCCAGGCAGGCAGACATGTCCAAAGTGGTTCAAGACAAGAAAGTTCATTCTCAATAGTCCAGGTATCAAATCCGCTCATTCTCAATCAGTTCATCTGGACAGTTTCTTTTTAGTAGAAACGTTTCTCTACTCTACTTAATTTTTCTAACTGTAATACACAAACTACATCACAAAATGAATAACTACTTAATTTTTCTAACTGTAATACACAAACACACTAAGCTACATCATAAGTACAACATAAGTGTAATACACAAACACACTAAGCTACATCATATATAGTTTTTGAGCAAGTCCTTTTTGACCTTTTTCTTAAATGTATACATTGATTTTGCATTTTTAACATCACTCTCCAGAACATTCCACAATCCAACTCCCTGAATTGAGGTAGACCGTCCCTTTAAGCTGGTTCTGAATTGTGGTTTGATGAATATCTGTCCCTTTGAGATTGTAATAACTTTGTCTAAATTTCTTTGGATATTTAAAGGTAATGTGTTATTATGAGCCCTATACATAACTGATAAAATACTATATTCTACCAATTCCTGGAATTTCAATAAATTTAGCTGAAGAAACAAGGTGTTTGATGGGTGACTGAAATGTTTTCTGGTGATTACTCTTACAGCTCTCTTTTGTAAAATAAAAACAGGCTTTGTAATTGTTTTGCACGCTTTTCCCCAAACCTCAATACAATAGATTAAATGTGGAACAATGATTGTGTTATACAACATATACAGAGCTTTATCAATTAAAAAATCCCTGACTTTATATACAGGTACATGAACACACAGCATGACAATCACAAACACCTGGACAACAAAATGGAGGAGATAAGCAAGACAATTAACAGAGAGACCAGGGAGTGTAGGGATGGGGACCCACCACCTGAGAGCAACATGCTTACAACTGTTATCTTGAAGTTCTAGGGTGTAGAGAGCCACAGAAACGGTTATGGTAGGCCGGATTTGGCCCACGGGCCTTGAGTTTGACACATGCGATCTAGTGGTACTAAAAGTAACAAAAGAAGAAAAAAAAACAGCCAAATATGTCAGCAGTTTAGCTAACAGACTTTGGAATGGGTACATTTTGTCCTTGTCAAACCTGTTGAAGAGAACCAAACTAAATACTCTGAAACTCAAACAACTTACTGTATAACAGTTCATGCACCGCTAGTTGGCAGTGTAGTGCAAATATTGCATAACTTGCTGCTACCAATTGTTGAATTTAATTAGCGGATTAGAATTAGCTTCCCCTAATTTTCATAAGACATTAGTGCTTTTGAAATTGCGGACCTAAATAAATTAATTAGTGCTTTAGAAATAGTGGAACTAATTTTTGGATTAGCGTTGCCCACCACTGTCAGGGACTTATTAAATGATAAAGCTCTGTATTTGTTGTATTACACAATCATTGTTCCACACTCAACATATTGTATTGATACCCTGATGCATGATCAATAATCCAAGTAGAAAAATCTGAAAAGCTAGAGGACCAGATTTAGCTTTACATATATTGTATTGATGTTTGGGGGAAGGCATGTAAAACAATTACAAAGCCTATTTTTGTTTTACAGAAAAGAGCTGTAAGAAT
Source organism: Garcialebias charrua (assembly GCA_038048925.1). NCBI lineage: Eukaryota > Metazoa > Chordata > Actinopteri > Cyprinodontiformes > Rivulidae > Garcialebias > Garcialebias charrua. The sequence goes on along the minus strand of JBBPBX010009788.1, from coordinate 35,175 downwards.
TATCACCAGAAAGCATTACTGTACTGTCATCCATCAAGCACATTATTTTACCAACTGATGTTATTGAAGTTCAGTGGCGGGCCGTGCATTTCACACCTAGGCCTTCAGTAGTGCACCGTCTGAATCAATCCAACCCTCAATAACTATTTCCCCCATATTTTTAGACCAATTTATGACTGAGATATGACCAATTCCATTCATTCTGACGGGAAAAATGGAGCAGTACCACTTTCGGCTGCTAAGGGCGCAGTACCACTTTCGGCCGCTAGGGTCCACCGAGCGTTCCCAGCTCATCTGTCCAACAGCAGACTCATCTGGTCAGACTCACTCTGTCGCATTACGGCCTCCTGCTCTCTGGACCTCTGAAGGCTGAGTTAGACTCGCGCTTTGGTCCGCAGGCTGGAGCGCGCGCGCTGCGCGTGCACTGTGCCGTGCGGCGAAATGTGTTTACAGTGTCGCCTCGGTGTTTATAGTTGTCGCACGGCGGCGCATGGCAAAGTGCTGTTCTTTTACGGACCAGCAGGAGGTAGTACCCTCTAAAACCTGTGCATATTCATTCATTCATTCATTCAACCTTTATTTATACAGGCTAGCCTCGTTGAGTCACGGGGACTCATTTACAAGAGGGACCTGTCTCACTCACACCAAACAACCATCCACTCTCACACTCACACCTAGGGTCAATTTAGAGTCACCAATCAGCCTAACAAGCATGTTTTTTGGTCTGTGGGAGGAAACCGGAGTACCCGGAGGAAACCCACGCATGCACGGGGAGAACATGCAAACTCCACCCAGAAAGGCCCCGGACCGGGATTTGAACCGGCAACCTTCTCGCTGAGAGGCAGCAGCTCTACCAGTTGTGCCACCGTGCTGCCCATATGTTGCAAGAAAGGTGTAGAAGAAGAAATCTACCGTAGAAGAAGAACTGTTTGATGTCACACAACAAAAACAAATAGCTTTCTGCTCGCGTGCTGAACTGTTGTCTTTATTTGCGGTTTTAATGCATGGAGTCAGCGGAGGAGAAAGCGATCACGTGACTTTTGGCGAAAAAACAAAAGAAAAGTCCGACTCCAGATCAGGAATGAAGGATAATTTAATACATTTTGTGTCACAAAACATTCCTCCATGCGTCGCGACTCCGTCTCCACGACCACAGCGGCGCAAACAGCTGCAGGCTCCGGCGTGAAGAGGGTGAAGGCTGTCGGTGAGGACCTGTCAATCAAATCGTAGCGCCCACCGCGCGCGCGCAGGGCTTGCGGAGTTTCAAAAATTCAGAGGTGCACGGCACGCGCTAATCCCCTGCGCGGGGCCAACGCGCAGGGGTGGGGACTGTGAAATTGCGTCACTTTTGGAGCGCGCACCCTCGCGCGCTGCGCGACGCGTCAAGTATGAATCTAGCTTGACACTTCCAGAGTCCACCGAGCGTTCCCAGCTCATACCATACCATACCATTTTATTTATAGAGCACTTAAAACAACAACAAGGCCAACCAAAGTGTTGTACAAACAAACAAAAAACAGGCAACACACACAATGAAGTACAAAAAATAGACATAAGAACATTGCAGATTATAAATAAAACGACCAAACACAGATCAGCTGGTGTTGAAAGCAACAGCTCATGTATCCTCCTCTGCTCGGACTCACTCTGTCGCAGCACGGCCTCCTGCTCTCTGGAGGTCTGAACAACGTGTGTTACCTCAGGAGTTGGCAGAACTATTCGCCAGCGACACAGAGGATGAAGAATTCAACAGGTTTGAATAAAAATAAATAAATAAATAGGCGTTTCTGTCATCATTATGGGCGGGTGAGTGTGTAGTAATTTTAAAGCCGCTTTATTTTGTCAGCTTCATTTTGCCATGTTTTAACCGTCAAAGTGCATTTATTAAGAAAAGTTCAGCTGAGACACACTTTTACTATAATGTCAGCAAACAAATATATTTTTTAAGGTGTTTATCTTGTTAAATTTTAAAGAGATGATGTTTTTTGCAGCGCGCACACGCACGTTTGGAAGACCCGACAAGCAAAACTATTTAAATCCAGCAGATTTGACCATTGTATTCATTTATTAAAGAAAAGTTCAGCTCAGACACATCTTTGCTATAATTTTCAGCAAACAAATATATATATTTTAAGGTGTTTATCTTGTTAAATTTGAAAGAGATGAAGGTTTTCGCAGTGCGCGCACACATTTGGAAGACCGGTCAAAGCAAAACTATTTAAATCCAGCTGATTTGCAATATTATTTAGGAATATAGCAACATTTTACTCACCAAAAATCCTGATTATTTGTACATAAAATCCATCCAGCTATTAAATCAACACAACAATATCTTTGCTTGTGCAGCTCGCTACAGATGCAGTTTCCTAGCTCTGGCTAGTACACTCTTTGACTATCCAATCGTCCCCACCTGTTTCAAAGCCACCACCATCATCCCTGTCCCAAAGAAGGCAACGCCCGCATGCCTCAATGACTATCGCCCAGTAGCACTCACCCCCATCCTGATGAAGTGCTTTGAACGGCTAGTCATGAAAAGCATCACATCTGTCCTCCCTGCCTCCCTGGATCCCTTCCAATTTGCATACCGACCTAATCGCTCAACCGACGATGCCATCTCCTCTGCCCTCCACACAGCTCTCACACATCTGGACACGAAGGACTCTTATGTTAGAATGCTGTTCATCGACTTCAGCTCGGCATTCAACACCATCATCCCCCAACAGCTCATCCATAAACTGGACAGTCTGGGGCTGAACACCTCAATGTGTAACTGGCTGCTAGACTTCCTGACCGGGAGACCACAGACAGTACGGATCGGGAGTAACACATCTAGCACCATCACATTGAACACAGGGGCCCCACAAGGATGTGTGCTGAGCCCCCTTCTATTCACCCTGCTAACACACGACTGCACACCATCGTACAGCTCCAACCACTTCATCAAGTTTGCGGACGACACAACAGTGGTAGGTCTCATCAGCAACAACGATGAGACGGACTACAGGAACGAGGTGAGCCGCCTGGCCTTGTGGTGCGGACACAACAATCTCACTCTCAACGTGGAGAAGACAAAGGAGATTGTTGTGGACTTCAGGAAGAGGGATGCACAACATGCCCCTCTGACCATCAACAGCACCGCAGTGGAGAGAGTGGACAGCACCAAGTTCCTGGGAGTGCACGTCTCAAAGGACCTGTCCTGGAGCAGGAACACTGCAGCACTGGCCAAGAAGGCTCACCAGCGTCTCTACTTTCTCCGCAAGCTGAAAAGGGCTGGAGCTTCAACCCCCATCATGTGCACCTTCTACAGGGGTGCCATAGAAAGTGTCCTGACCAGCTGCATCACGGTGTGGTTTGGTGCATGCACTGCATCATGCCGCAAGAGCCTCCAGCGCATCGTGAAAGCAGCTGAGAAGATCGTCGGCACCTCCTTGCCCTCACTGCAGGACTTACACAGCAAACGCCTCACTCGGAAAGCCCACCGCATGGCAGGTGATCCCACACACCCACTACACAGCCGCTTTAGACTGCTGCCATCAGGGAGGAGACTGAGGAGTCTCCAGGCTCGTACCAGCAGACTGAGAGACAGCTCTGTTCATCAGGCAGTCAGAATGCTAAACACTCTGCCTGCTCTGCCTCCCCTCCCATTTGAACTGCCTTAACACAAAAAACTTTCTCACACATTACCACTCAACACAAAGTTTTTAACACTGGATCCTGTGTCATCATTCATTCATTCAACCTTTATTTATACAGGCTAGCCTCGTTGAGCCACGGGGACTCATTTACAAGAGGGACCTGTTTCACTCACACCCAGGGTCAATTTAGAGTTACCAATCAGCCTAACATGCATGTTTTTGGACTGTGGGAGGAAACCGGAGGACCCGGAGAAAACCCACACATGCACGGAGAGAACATGCAAACTCCACCCAGAAAGGCCTCCGGACCGGGATTTGAACCGGGGACCTGCTCGCTGAGAGGCAGCAGCTCTACCAGTTGTGCCACTGTGCTGCCAATCAAACGGTCATCAAACGGGTTATTCACTAAACTCTCGGTCATGTGCTCATTCAGTTTGCACTACTTCTCATATTTGCACTAATGTTTGTATTACATTATTGCCTATAGTCATACTACTGTTTACATTCACTGTTTACATTTATTAATATGGTTTACATTTATTACTACTGTTTTACATTTATTACTAATGTTTACATTTACACTACTTTTATATCCACACTACTGCAGATACATATACAGTATTCTCTGACTAGCCTTATCTAATCTATCTACACATGAATGATAACCTCAGCTGGAGCAACAACACCACCAGCCTGATCAAGAAAGGTCATCAGAGACTCTACTTCCTCAGACGGCTGAGACGTGCTGGTCTGAGCAGCCCAGTTCTCACCTCGTTCTACAGGTGTGCAGTGGAGAGCATCCTGTGCTCCAGCATCAACGTGTGGCATGGAGGCTGCACAGTTGAAGAGAGGAAAGCTCTACAGAGAGTGGTGAAGGCTGCACAGAAGTCTGTTGGAGTCAGTCTCCCCACCATCACAGACATTTACACCTCCAGATTAGAGGTGTCGTTTCTTTGCCCGAGCCCGACCCTACCCGAGCCCTACCCGACTTCGGGTAGGGTAGGGCCATATTTTTGCGTTTGATTGGCGGGCCGCGGGTCGGGCTCGGGCTTTGATGTGGTTTTTTTTAATCATACAGCACAAACAAAACTAAATAAAAATGCACACAATATAAAATTGTTTTAATCTGCTTGTAAAGAATATAAGGCAGTAAGTTTATTGATGAGGAAATAATTAATAGAGTGAATTTAGATGGTGAAAACCGCAGCGCACTGAGCGCAGCCACTTAATTGCGCAACTCAGCCAGAGAGCAGGCGCGCAGCGCGCGCCTGGACAGCGTCTCCCCCGACATGCTGGACTTTTTAGTGACATTTCTCGAACCATTTTACCGTGCACAGAGAGAACTGGAGGGTGACAAATATCCCACCAACCTGGTTTGTCTCTGGAATGAGAAACTGAAGCAACACTGCCAGTCCTCACTCCTCACACACAGACTCTCCGCAGCAGGTGTTTCTGCGCGACATGCAGAAGTGCTGGAGCGCAAAATTATTATCCACGACTTGCACAGAGTTGCATTATTTCTGTGGCCTAACTTTAACAAGCTCAAAATTATGTCACCAGCTGACGTGCGTCAGGTGCACGCTCACGTCCGCACACTGCTCTCTCTGCGGCGGAACAAGTTGCCGCATTCCTGACATTCCTGAAGCTTCAAAAGTCACTGCGAGCAGCGCGCTCACACCTCCTCCATCAAAACACAGAAGAACAACATCAAGTTCTTTTGCTGAGTGGGAGAACGCAGTAAAAGCTTAATAAATAAACGTAGTGTTTTTTTTTTTTTTGTTGTTGTTTTTTTTTTAATCGGGTAGGGTCGGGTCGGGCGGTGATTTCTAGGAAATCAGCGGGCTCCCTCGGGCTTGGGTAATTAAACTAAGGGCTCGGGTAGGGTAGGGCCGTGGATTTCCGGCCCGATGACAGCTCTACTCCAGATGCAGGAAAAGAGCCACCTGCATCATGAAAGACCTCACTCATCCAGCACACTCACTCTTTGCCCCACTCCCCTCAGGACGGAGGTTGAGGAGCATCAAGTGTAGAACCACTAGACTGAGGAACAGCTTCTACCCTGAGGCTGTTAGACTCATGAATAAATAAAAATAAAATAAAAAATAAACACTGCAAAATATCACATCATGCTGATGCTGATCTGTTTTCTTGTTGCTGTGTTCATCTGTGTTCATCTGTGACCATCTGCTCATACAAACTCATGTTCGTGCTGCTGTTTATTTCAACTATATTAGGCTTAGTGTATTACTAGTTGATGTTTTTCTTAGTTAGTTCTAGATGTTATTACTGTTTTTCTCTTTCATTTGTTGTTGGATGTAACTGGGACCCCGTGTACATAATCTCGTTTTCATCACATGTACCACATGCGGTGCAAATGACAATAAAGACTCTCTCTGACTCTGGATGCCAAATGTGCCTTATGTGCCTTACTGCATATGCCACTTTGCCTCTATACCAACATCAACTACCTCATACATATACTGTGTACATTAACTCATATGCTGCTGTGCCACTCTTTGCAAATGTCAATGCTAGAACCTTCAGTTTATTTTATAGATATACTTTTTATACTTTTTATACTACTATGCAAAAACTCAGGACAGTATTACACTTTTATTATTTCATTTTATGCTTATGTTCATTGGGTGTTTGGTGTTTTAGGGGTGTTTGGTGTTTCAGTGTTGGTGTAAATTTTCATACTTTTATACTACTATGAAAAAACTCAGGACAGTGTTACACTTTTACTATTTTATGCTTATGTTTATTAAATGTTTTAGTGTTTAGTGTTTAGATGGTTACTGTTGCACCGAGGGACTGAGAGAAACGCAATTTCAATCCTGTGTATGTCCTGTACATATTGCAGTTTTGACAATAAAGTTGACTTTGACTTTTGACTTTGAAAGTGTGTGAATACGCTGACGTTTCCGTACAGCGTACGGAAACGTCAGCGTACGGTGTACGCCTGCTAGATGGCCTTGGTGTCGCCATCTCAAAATCTGATTGGTTGAAGGAACAGTTTGATCAACATTTATTTGATGCTACATGGCTCGCAGAACTGATCGTGAAGGCCTTCAGGCAGATTTCGTTGACCCTGGCAACAAATAGTGGCTGAACTGCGATTGGTTAAATGCTTGAATGTGAAAATACACGTCTGGACGCAGCACAACCAGGGGGCTAGCGATGAAAGGAAGCAGACAGACCATTTGGAATTATTTAATACATATTCATGGACAAAATATAATATTTTTAGGCCAGCAGAGAAGGCCTTGCAGGTTTTGACGGCCCACCACTGTTGAAGTTCCATGATTTGGTAGATTATATTTTATCAGTTATGTATAGGGCTCAGAACAACGCATTACCTTTAAATATCCAAATACATTTTGTTAAAAGACAAAGTTGCTATAATCTTAAGGGGACAGAGATAGTTGTAAAACCACAATTCAGAACTAGTTTGAAGGGATGGTCTACCTCAATCCAAGGAATTAGATTATGGAATGGCTTGGAGAATGTAGTTAAAAATGCCAAGTCAATGTTTACATTTAAGAAAATGATCAAAACTAAATTGTTAAAAAAATATATATGAAGTAGCGTATTGTATTAGTTAGAAAAATTAGAAAGAGTTATCATTATACTGTTACTGGAAGACTATTATTGTTTGAACTGATTGTTTGAAAAAAGGGGCAGATATAATAAGTTCTTCTTTCTGCTACCTTTCATTTTCTTATATTTTGTATGTTATCGTTTATGGGATTGTTTTGTATTGTGTTTTTTTTAAATTAACAAATTTTATATATATATATATATTTTTTTTAATGGCATGACTAGGTATTCAAAGTGACCCTGGGGTGTTCGAAAAGCAGTCTTCCATTCATTGCCCTCCTTAATTCTCACCAAATTATATGCATTACGCAAGTTTAGTAAAAATGGAAGCTGAGTGAAGCTGTCCGTGAATGGCATCAATAAGGGGTAGTGGGTACTTGTTTTTTTTAAATAATCAATACAAGGCCATAAGGTTTTATCATTTTTAGAAAGAAAGAAGAATCCTGCTCCTACAGGCGACATGGAGGGCCGGATTATACCATAATCTAAGGAATCATCAATGTATTTCTTCATGGCCTCTCTCTCTGGCCCAGAAAGATTGTACAATCAACTAGACCAGGGGTCTGCAACCTTCACGATCAAAAGAGCCATTTCTGCCCTTTTGTTCACTAAATTAAACATGTCTGGAGCCACAATACCTGCTACAACTGGGATTCTCAACTGGTGGCCCATGGACCACTTTAAGTTTGTTGGAAGGCACTTTTCTGGGTGATTTTATACTGTAAAACTAAAAAATATCTAATGATTTTTAACATTTATTGATATTTTTACATTCTAAGACAAAATAAAGGTCAAAGTTCATGTAAAGATGGAAAAAATATAGTTTTTGCCCAGTTTCTAAAAACTAAAACAATAAACTATGCATTCTTCTGTGGGTTTTTTTAATTGTAGAAAAATTATGCAGCCTACTTTGAAGAAATGAAGCAGAAAGTGAAATTATGTTTTACCCCATGGAATGTTTCTAATAATCATATTAGCTAAATAATTTACAGGAAAACTGCTAAAATTAGCCCTTTTAGTTGTTATAACTAATAAAACTCACTTTTATGTTAGTTTTGGTCAGAGCTTGAAAGAGCCGCTGCAGAGGGACCAAAGAGCCGCATGTGGCTCCAGAGCCACAGGTTGCAGACCCCTGAACTAGACGGTAAAGTTGAGCCTGGGAGGAGGTCAATGACACAATCTTATGGGTGGTGAGGAGGTAAGGACAAGGCTGTCAGTTTACTAAACACTGGGGCCAGGTCATGATACTCGGGGGGTGGGGGGTGGGGGGTTCTGGAGCCAGGAAAACTTGCAAATTAATTGGGTTTCAGGGGAGTTTAATATAAAAAAAAATTCACTGACCTCGTGCTGATTTCCAGAAGAGATCAGGTGTACACCCACCATCTTGTGTTGAATCTGTGTGAGCAACACAGTTCATGCTCAGTCATCCAGGTACCAAATCTAATAATTCTCAGTCGGGTCATCTGGAAAGTTTATTTTTTATAGAAACGTTACGCACTCTATCCGGAGGGCTTCATCAGTCAGAGGAGTTCCAGTAAACTGTTTCCCTACCGAGCAATGAACTCGTTTTTTTCATTCAACCTTTATTTAAACAGATAAGTCACATTGAGCCTCGAAGACTCATTTACAAGTGAGATCTGTTAGACAAACAATAAAAGTGGTGAAAAATGACACATAGGGTTTGGAGACAAAAAAATTCCTAACACATTTTTGACCTCTGTTTGAAGGTCAAAAATGTGGTAATGAAAAAAAAAAATCTCGCACACAAGCACATAATGACGCCGACATTACGCAGAGAGGGGGGGATGTGGAGTACTCAAAGGCGGTGAGCAGTCAGCTCGCAGAGGGACTGCAGAATTCAGATAAAAAACACAGTTCATTTACAGACTGGTGACTAGCGAGTGGACGCGGGCACACCTTGGCTGCCGTTGCTCCTCGTACTTTTTGCTCCTCAAACTTTTTTGTTACTTTCTGCTGTTTTTTCACCGACCCTTGTTGGGCATTTCTATCTTTCTGTGATTAAGAGATAGAGCACCTGTCTTTTCTGACTAAGCTGTGGATCTGCAGACGTTACACGCTGCCGGTCAAAGCAGATGACCGCTTGTCCTGAGCCTGGGTCTGCTAAAGGTTTCTTCCTTCTAAAAGGGAGTTTTTCCTTTCCACTGATGCCATTGTGCTTGCTCAGGATGGGAGACTATAGCGAAGCCAAGATTTGACTTCTTTGCTGGATTCCTTAGATAGAAAACTTTACTAGTCTAACCGGAATTTTTGTAGTGGGGGCTGTCAACCTCCTGTTAGCTCCAGCACAAATTTAGCTTAGAGAACCACGTAGCTGCATTTATTGTTCGCTTACCTGCTGCCTCTGTCAACTTCCTGTGTCCTCTCGACTGTTCTGGATTCTCTCCTGTGCTCCTTCAAGGTAATGCTCATTCAAGTTACCTCTCACTGCTTCTTGTATATCTTTTTCGGAGCCGTGGGCCTGCTGTTACCGGCTAGCTCCGTGCTAGCTTCCACCGGCTCGACGATGTTGACCTACTCCGCTTCGCAGTTGTTTGAACTTAACAACTGCTCCATTCCTCCTTCTGTTTCCACCATCAAACAACTGGGACTTCTGCGTAGACCTCGTTACATCCATAGAAGCTCTCGAAAGAAATCCGTTTATTCTCGGCAAGCGGACTCTGACTCGATTCCTTCTGTCTGGTCTGAGAGACGTGTCGCACCTCGATTACATCATCAGAATGCTGCGTCTGTAGTCCCTTGTAGTCCACAGTGCACAAAGTGGCAAGGAAAATGTGGAGTGGACTTCAGTCTGCTTAAACCTCTTTTAAAAACTTTTGCTCCAACTAGTATTAAAATAGAACTTTTTAATGTTCAATCACTATCCAACAAATCATGTCTAATTCATGATCACATTCTGGAGAAGAACTTGGACCTTATGTGTCTTACAGAAACTTGGCATCAACCAGATGTGTACAGCTCTCTGAATGAAGCTTGCCCCTCTGGATACAGCTATCTGCAGAGAGCACGCTGTACTGGCCGTGGTGGTGGTCTGGCTGTAATTTATCGCAGTAATTTAAAATGGTCACATCTGGTTTCTCAGGACTTTTCTTCTTTTGAATGTTTGGCCTTCAGCTTCAAAGCCCCACTTCTGATGAATGTTATATTGATTTATAGGCCTCCCAAACAGCGTGCTTCATTTAACTCAGCGATGCATGACCTCACTTTTTTCTGCACCTCCCATGTGAAGACTATGTTTCTTGGCGACTTAAATATCCACATGGACAATTCTTCTTCACCTCTGGCAACAGATTTTAAGTCTCTTCTGGACTCTCTTAATCTCACTCAACACGTTGACGCCCCTAAGCACAACAGGGGACATATGGTGGATTTGGTGATTACTGACACTGTACTCATCAATAACTTATCTGTATATGTCCTGGGTGTCTCAGACCACAGGGTCATCTCCCTGGAAGTGCCTTCATCTTCGCCTGCTTCACACCCAAAACGACCTATCCAGTTCTGTGACTTTAAAAACATTTCCCCTGACGTTCTGTCTGCTGATCTTCACGCCCTGACCGCTGTCAATCATTCATCTGCAAATGACTCTGTGGATTACTACAACCAATCTCTCCAGGAGCACCTGGACCTACATGCTCCCTTGAAAACAAGACTGGTGTCTTTCTCCCTTTCAGCCCCCTGGTACACTGGTGAGCTACGCAAGATGAAGGCAACTGGCTGTGCTATTGAGAGAAGTGTTAATTCATCTGGTCTCTCTGTACATAAGCAGGCATATAAAGAACATCAGAAAGCGTACGCCTATTCTCTTAAAGAAGCACGCTCCAAATATTATTCTAACATTATCATCACCTGCCCTGGAAACTCTAAACAGCTCTTCTCCACAATAACTCGTCTGCTTAATCCCATTAAACAAACTCCTGAGGACTCTGATCAAAAATGTGACCCGTTCCTTTCGTCATTTAAAAACAAAGTTGACACTATGAGATCTCAGCTGCACAACCTCCCTGATCTTCATGTGCCATCTACCCGTCTGCATTCTGGGACCCTGAGCAGCTTTGATGAAGTTGTTCAGAGTGAGGTGGAGGCCATCATCAAGAAAATGAAGCCTTCATCCTGCGCCCTGGATCCCTTCCCCTCGTCTCTCATAAAATCCAATCACTTTGCAATAAGCCCATTAATCACTCAAATAATAAATCAGTCTCTACAATCTGGTCATGTTCCACTGCCTCTAAAAACTGCCATCATTAGGCCTCTTCTGAAAAAAATCTAATTTGGATCCCGACATTTTTTCTAATTACCGCCCAATTTCACACCTCCCTTTTTTGTCTAAAGTGCTGGAAAAAGCTGTTGCTGCTCAGCTGCAGGATCACCTACAACAACACTCTCTGTATGAGAAGTTCCAGTCTGGGTTCAGAGCAGCTCACAGTACTGAGACTGCATTGCTGAGAGTTACCATCCTCCATCCTTGTCCTCCTTGACCTCACTGCAGCCTTCGACACTGTAGACCATGGTATCCTCCTCCACTGTCTTTATGTGGAGGTCGGTCTCTGTGACACAGTCCTGGACTGGTTCAAATATTTCCTCTCCAATAGGCTGGAATGTGTTAGTCTTGGCAACGCCACGTCCCAGACAGTCTGTGTCTCCTGTGGTGTCCCTCAGGGGTCAGTTCTGGGGCCCCTGCTGTTTTCCCTTTACATGCTGCCTTTAGGTCAAATTATTAATCAGTTCAACATTTCTTTTCACTGTTATGCCGACGATACACAGCTTTACATCAGGACTGGAGCATCCTCATCTTCCCCATTGTCATCTCCATCTTCACTCATTGCCCTCTCTGCCTGCCTGGAGGAAATAAGGGCATGGATGAATCAGAACTTTCTTCAATTAAACTGCTCCAAGACTGAGGCCATACTGATTGGCACCCCTCACCAGGTACAAACATCAACTATAACAACAATTTCCTTTTCTGGACAAGACATCCCCTCTCCACCTCTGTTACAAATCTTGGAATAAAAATGGACTCTCATCTTACATTTGAAAATCACATTAAGCATCTGTTTAAAACCTGCTTCTTCCATCTTCGAAACATCTCCAGACTTCGCCCATCCCTAACTTTTTCTGATGCTGAGAAGCTCGTCCATGCTTTTGTCTCCTCCAGGCTCGACTACTGCAACTCCCTGTTTGTTGGAATCCCTGGTAAATACCTTCAGAAGCTTCAATATATTCAAAACAGTGCAGCAAGGATTTTGTTGAGAGTTCGTAAATTTGAACATATTACGTCCATTCTCCATAACCTTCATTGGCTTCCTGTCACCTACAGAATTCAGTACAAAACTGCTCTCATTACACATCAATGCTTACATGGAGCTTCACCAGATTATCTAAAGGACATTCTTGTTCCATATTCATCCACCCGGTCTCTGCGGTCACAGAACAGTAATCTTCCTCACATTCCGAGAACCAAACTAAGGACCATGGGAGACCGGGCTTTCAGTGTGGCTGCCCCCTCCAATGGAACTCTCTTCCTGACTGCCTGAGAGCTCCACAGTCACTGGTTGACTTTAAGAGCGGGTTGAAGACCTTTCTTTTTAACCGAGCATACTCTGCCTCCTCATGATTCTATCTTTGACCTTAGTTGATACTGTTATTGATTTTACTTGTTTTATCACTTGTTTTATTTGACCTTTAATTTTGTTGCACTTTGTAGCACTTTGAGATTTTCATTAATGAAAAGTGTGTTATAAATTAAATTCATTATTATTATTACAAGCCCAAAACCAGAAAAGTTGGCACGTTGTGCAAATCGCAAATAAAAACAGAATACAATGACTTGCAAATCTTTTTCAACCCATATTCAACTGAATAGAATGCAAAGACAATATATTTAATGTTCGAACGGAGAAACTTTATTTTGTTTTGCAAATAACCATTAACTTAGAATTCAATGGCAGCAACACATTGCAAAAAAGTTGGCACAGGGACATATTTACCACTGTGTTACATCGCCTTTCCTTTTAACAACACTCAGTAAACGTTTGGGAACTGAGGAGACCAATTTTTGAAGCTTTTCAGGTGGAATTCTTCCCCATTCTTGCTTGATGTACAGCTTAAGTTGTTCAACAGTCCGGGGTCTCCGTTGTCGTATTTTACGTTTCATAATGCGCCACACATTTTCAATGGGGGACAGGTCTGGACTGCAGGCAGGCCAGGGGAGGACCCGCACTCTTTTGCTACGAAGCCACGCTGTTGTAACACGTGCAGAATGTGGCTTGGCATTGTCTTGCTGAAATAAGCTGGGGCGTCCATGAAAAAGACGTCGCTTGGATGGCAGCATATGTTGCTCCAAAACCTGTATGTACCTTTCAGCATTAATGGTGCCTTCACAGATGTGTAAGTTACCCATGCCTTGGGCACTAATGCACCCCCATACCATCACAGATGCTGGCTTTTGAACTTTGCGCCTATAACAGTCCTGATGGTTCTTTTCCTCTTTGGTCCGTAAGACACGACGTCCACAGTTTCCAAAGACAATTTGAAATGTGGACTCATCAGACCACAGAACACTTTTCCACTTTGCATCAGTCCATCTCAGATGAGCTCGGGCCCAGCAAAGCCGGCGGCGTTTCTGGATCTTGTTGATGAATGGCTTTTGCTTTGCATAGTAGAGCTTTAACTTGCACTTACAGATGTAGCGACGAACTGTAGTTACTGACAGTGGTTTTCTGAAGTATTCCTGAGCCCATGTGGTGATATCTTTTACACACTGATGTCGGTTTTTGATGCAGTACCGCCTGAGGGATCGAAGGTCACGGGCATTCAATGTTGGTTTTCGGCCTTGCCCCTTACGTGTAGTGATTTCTCCAGATTCTCTGAACCTTTTGATGATATTACGGACCGTAGATGGTGAAATTCCTAAATTCCTTGCAATAGCTCGTTGAGAAAAGTTGTTCTTGAACTGTTCGACAATTTGCCCACGCATTTGTTCACAGAGTGGTGACCCTCGCCCCATCCTTCTATGTGGATGACTGAGCATGTCAAGGAAGCTGCTTTTATACCCAATCATGGCACCCACCTGTTCCCAATTTGCATGTTCACCTGTGGGATATTCCAAATAAGTGTTTGATGAGCATTCCTCAAATTTCTCTGTCTTCTTTGTCACTTGTGCCAGCTTTTTTGAAACATGTTGCAGGCATCAAATTCCAAATGAGCTAATAATTGCAAAAAATAACAAAGTTTACCAGTTCGAACGTTAAGTATGTGGTCTTTGCAGTGTGTTCAATTGAATATAGGTTGAAAAAGATTTGCAAGTCATTGTATTCTGTTTTTATTTGCGATTTCCACAACGTGCCAACTTTTCTGGTTTTGGGCTTGTATTATAAGCAGTAGCTTAATGTTCCCAATGTTTTAAAATGTGTCCGAGGTCCAGTTTAGAATTGTGTCTACGGTAAATGGACTGGGACAAAGCAAATTAAAACTAGACCGACATCAAATCAAATTTATAGCACATTTAAACATGACCTGCCATCCGCCAACATACTACACCCAAAAACAGTACGGTAGTTATACAACAAGACACAAAATAAAACCATTAAATGGACAAAACAAAAGTAACACTCAAGCAGTCAGGGAAAAGCCAGACTATAATTTTGTTTTAAAGATATAATGTAAAAGCACCAAAAGTTGAAGCCTGTTTAATTCAATAGGCAGCTGGTTCTACAGTTTAGGAGCTAAAACTAAAAAGGATAAAGTATTTCTGTGGACCAACCCAGAACGCAGGGCAACTAAAAACAAATAGTCATTAGATTTAAGGGATCTGAAGGACAATCAGACCTGCAGGACAGCCATTTAGAGCCAACTAAAACAATTTAAAATCAATTGTAAGTGGAACAGTGAAGAGAGATATGTTCGTTCTTAGACATGAGCTGTCAACATTGATCTACTGTATACTGTTTATTATCTGTCTGATTTTAGAGCTACAAGCTGGCTGTTGAACTTAAACCAGACCAGTCCCAGGCCTGGATGAATATGGGAGGGATTCAACACATCAAGGTAGGTCCCACTCACCTAAATCAGTAATACTTCATACTAAGGATGGCTGCATTTACATATACTGATATACTGTATATATTTTAAAGAAACAGTACAGTACTAATGACATGAACATCCATCCATTATCTTTACCCGCTTCTTCCTTTTCGGGTCATGGGTGTCACTGGTGTCCATATCCAGCTGTCACTATGAGAGGTGGGGAGTACCCTGGACAGGTCTCCAGTCCATCACAGGGACACATGGAGACAAACAATCATTCACTCTCTCTCTCACCTAGGGAGAATTTAGAGTTATCAATCAGCCTAACATGCATGTTTTTGGTCAGTGGGAGGAAACTGGAGTAACCGGGGAAAACCCACCCAGCACGGAGAGAACATGCAAACTCCACCCAGAAAGGCCCCCGGCTGGGATTTGAACCAGGGTAACCTGTTCGCTGAGAAGCAGCAGCTCTACCAGTTGTGCCACTGTGCTGCCTGTTACCAGAACTCACCCTGTCCCAGATAAGATCAGATAAGATAAGGGGAAGCATGGTGGCACAGTTGGTAGAGCTGTTGCCTTTCAGCGAGCAGGTTACCCTGGTTTAAATCCCGGTCCGGGGGCCTTTCTGGGTGGAGTTTATATGTTCTCTCTGTGCTACGTGGGTTTTCTACAGGTACTCCAGTTTCCTCCCACAGACCAAAAACGTTTGTTAAGTATTGTAACCCCAGATTCTATGAATGTAGGTGTAGCTATTGGATAATTCCCTTTGCGCGCAGCGCGCACTGAAAACTTTTAGTCCATGCCCACCTGCTGTGGGTGGGCCCCACCGGTCATATAAATTACGGCTTGACCGGAAATCCTCTCCCAAATAGCTTTATTCAGCCATTCAGGAACCAGTGAGGCCCAGGGTCTAAAGGGCTATGCCTACATTCATACAATCTGGGGTTACAATACGTAACCAACATTCTATTTCATGTAGGCTCCTCCGTTTAGGCCTCGCTATTGGATTTAGGGGCGGCCGTGGCTTAATGGTAATGGCAGTTGTCCCCCAATCGGAAGGTTGGCGGTTCGAATCCCGGTTCCCCACACCATGTGTCATTGTGTCCTTGGGCAAGACACTTAACCCCGAGTTGCTCCCTGTAGGACTGGAAAGCACCTTGCATGGCAGTCTGCCGCTACCGGTGTATGAATGTGTGTAGCATTCAATGTGTGTAGCGCTTTGAGATTTTCACTAATGAAAAGCGCGTTATAAATTGAATTCATTATTATTATTATTATTAAAAGCGAAGCAGGATATGGTCTGTGCCTCACTGGGTCCATCCAAACACCAGCACGAAGCACCTGCTCGCACAATTAATTCTATCACTCAACCACGCACTCCGTGTGTCATGACGCATCAGAGAAGATTCTGATGGAGAAGGTATTGAAGTTGAAGTGTATTGAAGTTTCTGAATGTTTTTGCCAGGGATACCAATAAACAGGGAGTTGCAGTAGTCGAGCCTGGAGGAGACAAAGGCATGGACGAGTTTCTCAGCATCAGAAAAAGTCAGAGATGGGCGAAGTCTGGAGATGTTTCGAAGATGGAAGAAGCAGGTTTTAAACAGATGCTTAATGTGATTTTCAAATGTGAGATGAGAGTCCATTTTTATTCCAAGATTTGTAACAGAGGTGGAGAGGGGGATGTCTTGACCAGAGAAGGAGATTGTTGTTAAAGTTGATGTTTGTATCTGGTGAGGGGTGCCAATCAATATGGCCTCGGTCTTGGAGCAGTTCAGTTGAAGAAAGTTTTGATTCATCCATGCCTTTATTTCCTCCAGGCAGGCAGAGAGAGCAGTGAGTGCAGTGAGAGCAGTGAGTGAAGATGGAGATAGGGATGATGATGATGCTCCAGTCCTGATGTAAAGTTGTGTGTCGTCGGCATAGCAGTGAAAGGAAATGTTGAACTGATTAATAATTTGACCCAAAGGCAGCATGTAAAGGGAAAACAGCAGGGGCCCCAGAACTGACCCCTGAGGTACACCACAGGAGACACCGACTGTCTGGGAAGTGGCATTGCCAAGACTGACACATTCATGCGCTGAGGGGAGGCGTTGTCGCTTCTGTGATCGGCATGTCGTTTCAACGGGGGCTCGTGTTCATGCTGTGTGACACACTTCCTCCTGCTACGCTCAGGCTGCAGGCACGCGTCAACGCTGAGGCGAGCCGGCACACGGTGAACGGGGACGGCGGCCCTTATGTGGGTGACGCACCGTGTCAAAGGAGGCTGATGTTGACAGTGTGGTGTGAAGCATTTATCCCTGCTATGTGAGAACAAGAGCAACGGGATGTAACACTGTTTTGACCGAGAGAGTGGGGCTTCACCAGGCTCGATCTGTTGAGCAGTACCAGATTCAACTGACGTGAAAAAGGAGTGCTTTGTAACATTTTCCAAGCTGCAACATCTTGTAAACAGCTGTGTAGAGGGTGTGTGGAGCAAAGAGGCCGTTGAGAGATCATTTGATCTGACAGGCAGGTTGGAAGCAGGAGAAGATCTGCACTCTGATTTAAGTTTTTGTTTTATTTCAAAACATACATCATTAATACACACTCCCCTCAAGGAGTCATTTCTTGTGCTGCCTCCACCGCGGGCCCTGATACTGTACTGGCCGCTCCAGGGCTGCATCTGTTGGCGGCCCCTGGGAGAATGTTAAGCCAGCCCTGGCTGACATGCTAAATGTGGATGATCTCTGCTG
>JBBPBX010009788.1:0-17106 GCA_038048925.1 Garcialebias charrua | reverse complement strand
ATTTGATGAGAGATCATTCTCATCAAATGATGAGACTGTCACAGACTACATTATTCGAGCTGAAACTGCAATCACAGCATTGAGAAAGTCTGGAGAAACACTGAGTGATGGATTACTAATTGCAATGATTTTAAAAGGTTTGCCTGAACCATATAAACCGTTTGTGGTCCACATAATGCAAATCAGTGATGATACGCTGACATTTGGTGAATTCAAGGTTAAGCTAAGAAGTTGTGAAAATACTGTGAATTTTAATGCAAATGTGGATGAATATATTGTAATGTGATGAAGCAAGTGGCTTTAGGAGCAGAGCAATGTGGAAACAAAGAGAAAATCAAGAGTTCACCTGTTACAGCTGTGGTCAGAAGGGACACAAAGCACAACAGTGTCTGAGGGATTATAAAGGACAGAGACAATGGTGCTGTTTATGTAGTCCAAGTCATAAAGAAAGTAACTGCTGGCGAAAGAAGAAGGAAAGTATGAAACAAGCAACTGATTAAGTGGATGATCACTCGTTTGCTTTCAAAATGAACGACGCACAGATCTGCAGATTGAAACAGAGAGGCCTAATGGTGGACACTGGAGCGATTTCTCATATCATCACTGATCTGAAGAAGTTCACACAGGGATGACACGTTTCAACCAGAGGAACACGTCAGGGAGCTCGCTGACGGGACGAGGATGAGCAGTGTGGCGCAAAAGAGAGATGATGCGGAGGTCTGGCTGCGGGACACACGAGGACAGAAGGTGAAGGTGGAGATAACACGTGCGTTGTACGTACCAACATATCCACAGAGCATCTTCTCTGTGAAAGCAGCGACATCCAAAGGAGCGTCGGTCAACTTTAAACAAGGACTCGATCAACTCATCGCTAAGGATGGTACCAGGTTTGACATCAGTGTGTATGACAGACTTTATTTCCTTGATATTCTTGATGAAAATGATGAATATAATGATGATGAGCAAAATTATGCAGTGTTGGGTTGTTATGACATTCAGGAGTGGCATGAAATTCTAGGACACTGTAATTTTCAAGATATATTAAAACTAGAAAATGTTGTGAAAGGCATGAAAATTAAAGGGAAGGTTGATCAAATGAACCTTGACTGTGAAACTTGTATTATGGGTCAATTTAGCCAAAGTAGAAATAGACAAGCTGATGCAAAAGCAAAAACAGCTCTTGAACTAGTGCATACATACTTAGCTGGTCCTATTGAGCCTGCTGCAAAAGGCAGATTTAATATACACTAGCATTTACTGATGACTTTTCAAGTACAATATTTGTCTATTTTCTGAAAGCTAAAAGTGACACAGTTAAAGCTACTGAAATGTTTATTGCGGATGTTGCCCCCTATGGAAAAACAAAGTGCATTAGGTCAGATAATGGCACAGAGTTCATGTCAAAGGACTTTAAGTCTGTATTGAGTAAAAATTATATTAGACATGAGACATCTGCACCTTACTCACCTCACCAAAATGGGACTGCTGAAAGAAGCTGGAGAACATTGTTTGAAATGGCAAGATGCATGTTGATAGAGAGTGATTTGCCTAAAGAGTTATGGACTTATGCTGTAATGGCTTCTGCCATTCGTAACAGGTGTTTTAATAATCGTTTGGAGCAAACTCCATACAGTATTAGCTGCTGACAGGAAAGTTGCCTGATCTTTCTAAAATGAAGGCGTTTGGATCAGTGGATATGGATCAACATAGATGGAACTGAAACTTACTTGAATGAAAATGGTTTTCTACAGAATCCTGTTGATCATTATGTATATACTAAACAAAGCAAAAGTTTGTATTGTGTACAGTTTTTATTTATTTATTTTGAGATGCAAAAGAGTAACTTTGTACAGTGATGTAAAAGAGTAACTTTGTACAGTGAGAGAGCGAGTGGGGGTGTTAACATTTGACAGGTGTCATTGACGTTAACCATAGTGGGACTATTTAATGCGTCATGTTGAGTACAGCTGTCTCTGGTCTGCAATCTGTAATGAATGTTTGTTTGTAATAAGCCTCCCGATGTGACCGAATTGTGGATTGTGGATTTGTCCAACTTTCCCTACCCTTGAAGATGACAACGCCAACAGGTCAAATACGGAAAATATTCGGTTAACGCGACCTCTGGTTGGAACATTCGTCTGTGAATAGGCTGTTTAGTTTCCCCAATGTAGAGGTCTGGACAGTCCTTGTTGCACTGGACTGCATACACTACACCACTCTGTTTGTGTGTGGGTGTTTTGTCCTTAGGGTGGACCAGCCTCTGTCTGAGAGTCCTGCTGGGTTTGAAATGTACCACCACCAAGCAGCTTTCTGGAGGAATGTCAGTTCCGTGTAGAGGCTAATTACTCGCGGTTTTCCTTTGCCCGCATAGTGGTCTCGCAGGATCTGCAACGCCTTCCTGCCGTCGTCTGCTGCCTCATGACTAAAGACAAACTTTTGTCATCTAGGAACAGAATTAACTGCATAAACGTCCTCATTTTTCTCCAAATCATCTTCCTCCTCGGCTTGTGCATCTGGCTCGACTTTACGCAGAATTGTGTTTTTCAAACCTTACAGTCGGAGGTGACCCAAGTACTTTGTCTCTCACAACTCGTAGTTTCTTTCGTCTCCGTCAAAGCACAATCTTTGCCATCGACTTCCCATCTCCCTTCTGGGCCCATAACCTGTTGGCATCAAAAAGGCGTTCAATACAAGATAACCTGTTGGCGTTGTCATCTTTAAGGGTAGGAAAAGTCGGACAAATCCACAATCCACAATTCGGTCACATCGTGAGGTTTATTCCAAACAAACAATCATTACAGATTGCAGACCAGAAGCAACTGTGCTCAACACGACGCCTTAAATAGTCCCACATTGATGACGTCAGTGAAGAGCGCACAATAACACACCTGTCAAATGTTTACATGACCGGTTGTTTTACGTGATGACGGATAAATCAAAACACCGTCTGTCGTTTGACAGATAACATCCACTCTCTATCAACTGGTTCATGAACTTCACACCCCAGTCCGGTAGGTGGCAGTAATTGCACATTACGGCTTTTTTCAACCCCAATAAACCAAAGGGAGAAGAAAAGAAGAAAATACATTGCGGCCCACCCTATCCCAAAATGCATTGCAGTCTCAGAAAATTCTGGATTTAATGGTGGACGAAGTAGCGACGGAATACAATTTTAAATGTAAGTATCGTACTTTTCGGTGTATAATACACAGTTTTTTTTTACTAATTTGAATGTCCTGCGGCTTATACGCCGAAGCATCTTATTTATGGATTTTCCCCCCATATTTTTAGACCCATTTTTGGCTCTGATATCGCCGTTTTTCATTTTGGCAAAAAAATTGTACAGTACCACTTTTGTCCGCTAGGGGGACACTTCCAGAGAGTACACCAACCGTTTCTAGCTCATGTGTCCGAAAAAAGCCTCCTTTGCTCGGACTGCTCTGTCGCTACCCGGCCTCCTGCTCTGGAGGTAGCTACTATTAGCTGTGATGTTAGCTGTTTTTTTTAGCAGGATAACTCATAAACTACACCTGGTATACTGGTCGATTCGCATCTCTCTTTTAAACTCCACATGGAAAACCTAGTGAAGAAATTGAAAGTTAAACTGGGTTTCTTTTTCAGAAACAGATCATGCCTATCACTGAATGTTAGGAAACGCCTTGTATCTGTGACTTTCCTTCCCTCCATTGATTACGGTGACATTCTCTACATGAATGCTCCTACAAGCACCCTGCGGATGTTGGATGTTGTCTATCATGGTGCACTAAGATTCATAACTGGCTGTGAGTATCGTACCCACCACTGCACCCTGTATTCACTGGTTAACTGGACATCATTAACCTCACGCAGACTCTTCCACTGGTACATTTTCATCTTTAAATCATTTCTTGGTCTGCTGCCCTCATACATCTCCTCCTACATGTCTTTGCGTGAGTGCAGCTACAGTGTGCGCTCTCAGGACATGATTACCTGCAGTGTTCCATCAGTGAGGACTGAACTTGGAAAAAGGGCCTTCTCCTACTCTGCTCCTGCTTCATGGAATATCTTACAAAAAGATCTGAAGCTCTCGACCTTGACTTCTCTAAACGGTTTTCAGAATCTATATGAATCCTGGCAAAAACCAATGCAGATCTGTTCCTGTCTTTGATTTTATACGTCTACCTTATAATGTTTTGCTAGTTTTTTGATACTTGTTTAAAAAAAAAAAAGTATTTCTTTCTTTTGTTTTTTTTCTCTTTTGTTTTCTATTGTTTATTGTTTAAGGAAATTCTATCACTGCTGTTCATCGTTCTTTAGTTTTAGCAGGTCGCTTTCGTAAATGAGCCATGAGGCTCAATAAGATTTACGTGACTAAATAAAGGTTGAATGAATGAACACCGCAGATTTTCTTGAAACTTACAGAGCATAATTATTTGGTGGTCATTTACAAACTGTTAGCTGCAGAAGATTTTCAGAGCTAAAAAAAATCGCTCTTTTAGCTTTGTTGTTAGCTTTGTATAGCTACCGCAAACAGATACCTACTGTTTAGATAAACAGCTCTTAAACCACTCGACAGATATTTTTTAGGCTTTCAGTGTGTAATTATATGGGTTTCATTTACAAACTGTTGCCCTGTACAAGACATTTGAGATAAAATTCAATTTTTAATTCTTTTTTTAGAGACAGAATCGTCTCCTTAGCTTTGATTTTATTTCAGTTTATATTGTTATAAATCATAAACCACTCGGCAGATATTTTTTTAGCTTACAGAGTGTAATTATATGGGTTTTCATTCACAAACTGTTGACCTGTATAAGACATTTGAGATAAAATTCAATTTTTTATAATTTATTTTATTAGTGCACGCGACCGTTTGGAAGATGTCAAACCGAAACAATTTAAATTCAGCAGATATGACCATTTCGTGAATTGATTAAGGAACGGTTAAGCTCAGGAACCCTTGTGCTATAATGTCAGCTAAGAAATATATTTTTTCTCAGCAAACAAACAATTGTTTTTACCATATTAAGTCATTCCATGCTGGCCACTTCTGTGGCCGCCATTTTCAGCAGGGCAAATGAGGCGCTGACGAGTCGCATAACGGTGACGCATAATAGATGTGACTTATAGGGCGAAGCGGCTTATTTATGGATTTTTACAAATTATTCCCAATAATTGGACAAAGCGGCTTATACACTGTCTTTTCCGCTGAAAAGTACGGTATGCTAAAATCTGGGATAAAAAAATTAAAAGCCTAAAGCGGTTATGATTTAAAGCAGATTATAGGCTTTTGACATTTGCGTATAAATTTGTTTGTATTATTTTTTAATAAATTATTTTTTTCAGCTCGTACAGCGGGTCCCGTCGTACTTTCGCCGCTAATGTTTCTTTTTATTTATTTTTAGGGAGCAAGGAGCAGACCGAAGCTTCAGAATGAAAACAGCCACATTTTCACAAGTGCAAAAAAATAAATTGATTACACAAACTAGTTGTCAATAATTCATTTTATTAACAGTAAGCTAATTCAAAACAATAACAAAAGGCTCTGTGGCGTGCCAGCCCTGCAAACCCACGGGACACCACCTCCAGGTCCTCTGGGTTTTTAGGCAGATGGATGACCTGGTGGTGAATGGACACCACCTCTCCAAATCAGATGGACGATGCAGTGGACAGTAGAATGAGGCATCCCAAACACTCCTGAGACCACCTGCAGGATGCTCCACCTGCCAGCTTGAAAACAAACACTAGGGTCTCAGTTGTCGCCCCCCAACTACGTCGTGGATGCAGGTCCAGGAGATGAAGCAACACCGCCAGAGACTCCTTGCTTCATCAGAAATCTGGTCTAGGATCTTCTTGGTTAAAGTAATGGTCCAGGACTGGGACACTCAGGTTAATCCTCCAGTACAAGGGAGGGTCTGGTCTGGTTCAGGAAATGTAAAGAACAACAAAAACATTATTAGTTTAAGATTTAATTTTTTACAAGATCAAAGCAATGTCACTATAATGAGGCTTAAGGTAAATATACTGATGCTTAGTGAAAACACTTCAGTACTATTTTAGTTAATGAAATATTTTTTTAATTTTTTTTTTATGTTTTAAAAAACATTTTTACAGCCACTTTATGTAATGGATTTTATACAATAAAATATTGGAAAAGGTTATGCTGTATTCTAAATTTAAAGTAAGTTATAAATATACTATATTAAATTTTATTAAATTATTAGTAACTTAATAAGATAAATTTATAATAATAATAATAATAATAATAATAATAATAATAATAATAATAATAATAATAATAATAATAATAATGAATTCAATTTATAACGCACTTTTCATTAATGAAAATCTCAAAGTGCTACAAGGAGCAACAGAATTAAATGTCAATAAAACAAATAATAAAACAATTAAAATCAATAACAATATCAGCTAAGATCAAAAGTAGAATCATGAGGAGGTAGAGTATGCTTGGTCGAAAAGAAAGGTCTTCAAGCCGCTCTTAAAGTCAACCACAGACTGTGGGGCTCTTAGACAGTCAGGAAGAGAGTTCCACAGGCGGGGGGCAGCCACACTGAAAGCCCGGTCTCCCATGGTCCTTAATTTGGTTCTCGGAATGTGAAGGAGATTGCTGTTCTGTGACCGCAGCGAGCGGGTGGATGAGTATGGAATAAGAATATCCTTCAGATAATCTGGTGAAGTTCCGTGTAAGCATTGATGTGTAATGAGAGCAGTTTTGTACTGAATTCTGTAGGCGACAGGAAGCCAATGAAGGTTATGGAGAATGGGTGTAATATGTTCAAATTTACGAACTCTCAACAAGATCCTTGCTGCACTGTTTTGAATATATTGAAGTTTCTGAAGGTTTTTGCCAGGGATTCCAATAAACAGGGAGTTGCAGTAGTCGAGCCTGGAGGAGACAAAAGCATGGACGAGCTTCTCAGCATCGGAAAAAGTTAGGGATGGGCGAAGTCTGGAGATGTTTCGAAGATGGAAGAAGCAAGTTTTAAACAGATGCTTAATGTGATTTTCAAATGTAAGATTGGAGTCCATTTTTATTCCAAGATTAGTAACAGAGGTGGAGAGGGGGATGTCTTGTCCAGAAAAGGAAAGTGTTGTTATAGGAGATGTTTGTACCTGGTGAGGGGTGCCAATCAGTATGGCCTCAGTCTTGGAGCAGTTTAATTGAAGAAAGTTCTGATTCATCCATGCCCTAATTGCCTCCAGGCAGGCAGAGAGGGCAGTGAGTGAAGATGGAGATGACAAGGTGGAAGATGAGGATGCTCCAGTCCTGATGTAAAGCTGTGTATCGTCGGCATAACAGTGAAAAGAAATGTTGAACTGATTAATAATTTGACCTAAAGGCAGCATGTAAAGGGAAAACAGCAGGGGCCCCAGAACCGACCCCTGAGGGACACCACAGGAGACACAAACTGTCTGGGACGTGGCGTTGCCAAGACTAACACATTCCAGCCTATTGGAGAGGAAAGATTTGAACCAGTCCAGGACTGTGTCGCAGAGACCGACCTCCACATGAAGACGGTGGAGGAGGATACTATGGTCCACAGTGTCGAAAGCTGCAGTGAGGTCAAGGAGGACAAGGATGGAGGGAGAGCCAGTGTCAGCAGCCAAGAGGACATCATTGGTAACCCTCAGCAATGCAGTCTCTGTACTGTGAGCTGCCCTGAATCCAGACTGGAACTTCTCATACAGAGAGTGTTGTTGTAGGTGATCCTGCAGCTGAGCAGCAACAGCTTTTTCCAGCACTTTAGACAGAAAAGGGAGGTGTGAAATTGGGCGGTAATTAGAAAAAATGTCGGGATCCAAATTAGATTATGATTATGCACAAGTAGATTATGCACAAGTTAATAAAGTTAATACATTAGTCTGTCAGTCACTGAAATTATCCATGAAACCAGCTGAAGTTAACATTTATTTCTTAAAAGTTTATAGACTTAAAAAAGTGTAGTGGGCATGACCGTGCCCGCTCTGATACTTGAACTGTCCCAGTGACACCTTTTCACTGATACTCTCAGAAAAAAGACATTAACACTATTTTATTACATTATTTTGAATCAAAACACAATAAGTCATAAGAGACTCTCTTATTCCTCTATTTTTGTGTTAATGAATAACCTTGTGTTACTTGTATAAGCATTAAGGGCGAGATACACTCGAGCGTCCTCACGATACGCCAATACGCAGCGTACGTACGCCCCGTACGCAGCGTAGCCCCGCGTAGCCCCTCAGGGCAAGTACGCGCAAAAGTATTTTTTTACTACGCATACGCGATTCGCATACGCGATGCGCGGTGTCTGACCTAAACTTCCCCGGCGCCGGACTGTTTTGTATGTTACACAAATGAAATAAATTCCTCTTTTTTATCGCTGATCGGGCCTTTTCTTTTGTTTTTTTGCCTAAAGTCAAGTAACCGCTTCTTCCTCCGTTCACTCGATGAATGAAATGAATGAATTCAGGTCCTACCTGGGTGCGCAATGTTTTATATATTCCCTGGTGGGCTGTGGTGGGCTGTGGGCTGCAGGAAAAGCACTCCGTGCTCAGCTGCTCATATTACAACAAGGAGAACGCGAGCGTTTGGAGCGAAAAACTAGCGGAAGTGACGATCGGAAGTGACGGTACGGAGGAAATGACGTTAGAATTTGGAGCGAAAACACGAGAATCTACGCGAGAACGAAAGCCGAGTGTAGCAGCGGCTCCGTATACGCGCGTATACGCGTATACGGAGTCTGCTTCAGTGTATCTCGGGCTTTACTGAATTCAATGTTTGTTAAGTCTGTAAGAATTATGAGGAGGTCAATATTAATACTGACCTCTTTATCCTTAATTAATCTACTTATTCAGATTGAATAGTAAATTCACGGATTCTGTTCTTTTTCAGTTTACCCAATATCTCTGTGATCTTTATGATGGATAAATAAACAGAGCCATTAAGTGACAAAGACGTTAACTTAGTTTGATATGTCAAAGAGACACTATCATTTATTTAAAATGAATCAACTAAATTAACACCATTACACTTGATTGACATGATTTCACTTTCTTTCAAATTAATACGTCAGCACACTTAAATTCAACACAACAGACTTCAATATTGGATGTTAACATATTTAGTCTGTGGGCTCTTTAAACTTAAAATAGTTTCCAGCTTAGATTGAGAGGGGAAAGAAATAGGAGGAAAGATTTAAGAAGAAATTATCGTGAGCATGATACCAGAGTGACACTTCTCCTCCGACTTCTGCTAAAATCCAGGTACGTTTTGTAAACAGCTCTTTACCTTTTGACGACCGCCCGGTAAGAGGTGACCTTGTAGCCTTTCAGATGCACGGATCCTTGTGGGGACCAGTACAATACTTTCAAGCAGGGTTCTGGTTTACGTTTTCCAACGTCTCCTGGTTTTCGCTTGGTCATCAGAGAATATGTCAGCTTCAGGCCTCTGACTTCAAGATAAACTTATTCCAGGAAGGAATAGACAAAGTTCTTGATCTTACGCTTGTTCGAAGTAGACTCATAACAGCCTGTTATCAGTCCTTAGCTGAAGACGCCGGTCGTTAGCTCTTGACCAAACGTGTCCAGCTCTTGGGAAAGTTCACATCCCTTGGAAGTTCCCAGCAACTCTGAAGCCTTTAGCAAAAGCTTAGAACTTAAAAAGCAGGATTCAAAGAGAGGAGTTCACTTGTCTTATCGCGACCCAAGGCCATAGCCAGAGCAGAGGGAAATTGTTTAGGAAAAAGATAGATAAAGCTGGAGCCCTGCTCATGAGACTGTCTCTGAGTTTCTAAACAAAACCGTCCGGTCTCTGTGACCCGAAGGCTTCACCTTTAAACACAGCAGTGAACACAGTTTAACTCTTACAGAATGACACAGCTTAAAAGCACACATCATGAAAATGACAAAAGTTATTCTTTTGATCACATCAGCCTAAAATCAAAGATAGAAATAGTCTCTTATTGGTGACTATGTTATCAGATTATAGCTAAATGAATGATTTTGTAGTAAATGTCTTGCTTTACTGAGAGGTCAGTAAAGGTCATCACTGGACAGTTCAAAAACCTTAATTTTGACCCTGGGTAGGTCCACTACAAGTCAAAGACTGTTTAATTCAAACTGTTTAATTCAAGTTGGAAATCCAATGTTATTTCAAAATAATGATCACTTCTGTTCTTCATATGATGAATCAAACGTTGAAAGTGAATTAATGTCAGACTGAACTCCTCAGTTTTGTTAGAAGTTAGAATGCAGTTTTAATCAGTTGTTTTATGAAGCTGGCTCCAGTCTAATCTGTTTCTCTGTCTTCATTCTAAACAACTTCTACTCTGTTCTAAAAACTGATCTTCTCCTATCCGAGTGACCTTCATCCACTGGTTTGTTTGGACCAATCAGAGAAGAACAAGTCACTGATCACAGATCCTTCCTTAAAGTTCTAAGCTGTTGCTGGAACTGTCGGAAGTTTGCTGAGGACCTCAATGCCATGATGAGGTTCCCCAAAGAACTGATGATCGTCTGGTCAACACGCTAATGACCACGTCATTCAGTTAAAGACTTATAACATGCCAAGTTATAAGTCATCTTCAACAGCTGAAAAAGCTCTCTTTTATTGACATTCCTTTAAGGAACGTCTTATCTTGAAAACAACACCAGGAGCTGCCGTTACTTTCGGTTCGAGTCAAGGCGCACGTCTGGAGACGCTGAGAACGGTAAACGAACTGACCAAACTGGACCGAGGGAGACTGACCATCTTCACGAGGTAAAAGTCGTCAAATGCTTTGCCAAGGGTACCAACGTGTAGCCGAGTTCAGCCGGAGAGCTGCCATGCTTCTGGTTAAACACATCAAGATAACTCCCTGACTCTTAACTTTTCTTCCTTCATTTTTCTCCTCCTAAACCTTTATCTTCCTAAGCCAGAAACTAAGTTAATGTACCTACAGAAATGAGTAAAATATTAAAACCCATAACTTTATTCTGTTGTTCCTACGAAATTACGGACGCGTATTTCATTTGTGCTGAAGTTAATTTATAGGAAAAATAATCAACCAATCATGTACAAATGTGTGATGTAATTTACAATTATGTTAAATAAATGGTCCAGTCCTGCTGTGCCAACATAAGTTTAACGTTTCCTGTGAATTACATCTGGTCAAGGTATAGAATTATTGATATTGAACTGAAAAAGAGAGAACTCGTTTAATTAATGATGTATTTTTGTGTCAGTCTAAACCCTGCCAATTTATACATCTAAAATATAGGTAAGTCATTAAACTGACCCTTCCTATATTACTACATTGGTGGCCCGTGAACAGGTCTCTGAAAAGTTTAATATTTCATATTTCTGCACTTTGAATGTTGGCATAATTTTGTCCAAGTTTTAGACTCTGAAAACGATAGTTTTTGGCTGGGAAAGTGTGTCATAGCTGCAGGAAACTGCTGGTTAATGTCACTTGTAGCTGAGGAATTGTCTTTACTCAACTTTTAAACGTGTGTTGAAGTTTTTGGGTTAAAATTTGATGTTCCTGTGTGGTTCTGGTTCTGGGTCGTTTGGACTCTTTGCTCACGTGTCACAGATAAAAGCGCATCTACGTTTGACCGCCGTGTCAAACTGGCCTAATAAGCTCAATTCATTACATCTGGAAAATTGCTGTCGAGTGGTATTGTTACATTTTAAGCAGGAATAATAGCATCTTGTACTGTAGTCTGAAGCTGTCGGATCGAGGTTCTGGTCCCGGTCCATTTAGCTCTGACGGGTTGCTTTACGGTAAAAAGTCCGTGTTGGCGACATTTATCTTGATATTTTTACTGGGCGCAGCTTGGTAAAACTGTTCTGATGTGAAACGATTCGTTCACAGAATTTTTGTGGTGAATTTTAGCGTTTTATGAGTTGAAAAAGAGTCTAGGTTTGATAAGCTATATGCTGACGCCACATTCATAACATCTGTTGTCTGCTGTGGTTGGTTCAAGGTGATCACGTGATACGCAGTTGATCGTCAAATTTCAGTTTTGTTCACACAATTCTGACAGATTATCTGGCTTGTTTCGTTTTTAGGCATAAAATATCGTCAGAAACTGTTTAACCGCGGTGTTTTGGGATATTTAAAGGGGTTTTAGAGCGTTTAGACGTCGGTAGAACTCAAACGTCCGACTGCACGCACGTCCCTAAATGCAACACGAACGACACGTCAACGGAAGTGACGTACCCAGATAGAGAAAAAAAGGAAAAAGATCGTTTATTTTTATATCTAAAAAATCCACAGAACTTGTTCTAAACATTTTAAACAAATCCATTCGTTTCTTAAATGAACGTTTGTTTAGGCGATTGTCACATCCAGGCTATAACTCATCCCAAAAGTTGACGTTTATCCGATTTAGTTTAAAGCTACGGCTAAATGCTAAAAGGTAGTCAACGCGGCCTTAGAGCCAACAGCGCCGCTTTAGCGGCCAGAATGAGTAATTACAGTCACATTGTGGTAATTTAAGCTTTAAAAACCTGCAATCTGCTGGTTAAAAGTATGAGAACAAGAAACATTTACACAGAATAGATGCTAAACCCTCTGCATTTATTTTAAAACATCTGTAATGCTATGTTGAGCATACAAAAACTCCAGTTTGTTTTAAATGAAAAAATATTTAAAATAACAAACAAGAAATCCTATTTTCACTCCTGATAACTGTCAAAATACAGCAAAACAGTTTAGCCAAACTGCAATACATCTTTTTAAGGCATGATGGAGCAGCTTACTGGGAACATTTTAGTGTGAATATTGCATTTATTTCAAATCTTTTAAAAAGTGTTTGAGTAAGTAAAACGAAAGTCACGCTTGTGTTAGTTAGTAACTGTTGTTAAAAAATAAGTTATATATAAAGTTAACACTGCAAGAGGGCATTTAACTTTTACAGGTTCAGTAAGGGTAAGTCCTGAAAGAAGGTACCTATGAATAGAAATACTTATTACACGGTGAAACACTTAAACCACACAGCTGGTTAGTTTGATTGACTCAGTGCTACATTAAAAGTGAAGATTTATTTGCACACATTAAAATACGAACTGTCTTATTGATTTTCACAAAAAATCAAAACAAAGATGGAAGTTCAAGAAGGTGCGCGTCCAAGGCTCATACAGTATGTGCCTCTAGTAGACTCATACATCACAGGGTACCAAGAGGGACCCCGAAGCCGAGGACCTGCTCCCCCTGCACCTCGCACAGAGAGAAAATCTCTCTCATTGTGTGGTGACTACTTAGCTGCCCGAAATGTCTTGCAGGAAAAAGATGAACATCCTTTGCATTTCTTTGACAGGATTTTCAAGGCGTATGCAGGCGACATAATGGAACCGGGACTTGAAGAGCAGACGCTTTTCAAATCTGTTTTCAGAAATAATCTAATCTCTGATATTAGATTCAAGTTGCCATTGTACACCTGGTGTCAATTAGAAGTAACATCTTTGGATGAAATCAAACAGGGTGCTGTTACGGTCTTTGAGGCTCACATGCAAAGCAGAACACCCTCTGAGGTGTGCCCAGGTCAAAAGGTCGTATCCCAGTTGCTAAAAATAGAAGAGGTTCTCTCTCCTATAGAAAGCAAGAATAAACACCGTCGTATCAAAGGCCCTCTGACCTCAGAGGAGATGGAGAACATACGTCGGTTGTTGGAAGAGTTGGATAATGCAAGCAAGAATAAACAAGATTTTCAAACTGACAAACAACGAAATGTTGGTGCCAGCTGGAACAGTGACTCACAATGGTTTAAAGGGAGCCCCGCTTCTAGAGCACCTCAGATTGAAAAGTCTGAGACAAGCGATGAACCACAAAAGGTAGGTGTTCACTCTTTAAGAGACCCAAAATGGTTCAGATCGAACCAGGTGGGTGAAAACCAAGGTCTACCGGTGGGTGAACTTCAAAAGAAATTGAAGTATGAGGACCTATACTCATGTAACAAGGCGTGGTCCCAACAGAAGCCCCCAAGCCTCGGAACTGCACCTCCTGCGCCTCGAACGGAACAGTTCGAGACGTGCAAAGTGTCACGAATGCTCCAGAAAAAAGGTACAACACCTCTATGCTCGGAAGAGACAGAGGAAGTAAGTTGTTTGTTGGTAGATTTGAATGTTACAGTGCTTGACCAACCTGATACAATGAGTGATGTTATCATTGATAATGACACTATCAACATTGACCTACCTGGAGCAATGTGCAGCACTATCTTTCACAAAAACTCAGAGCTCACGGTTAACAACAATAACATCGACACAGATGCCACAGATGTTGACAATAAATATGTTGACAGCAAACAGAATGCTGACAGTCAACAAGATCCTGAAGGTCATGACGCTGTCTGTCTAACAGATGGTATCGCAGAAGGCACGGTTGACTCCCCAACCGAGAGCACAAGCCCGGTAAGTGAACCTTCAAATACAGGTGAGGCAGAAGAGACGCAACAGTTGGACCAGACTCTGGCCCAACATGCGAACCTCCTCTGTGAGCTGGAACAATCAGCACTCACTGAACACTATCTACCACAGGTAGAAGAAGGTGTGGAGATCCACGGATCCCACACCGAAGACGCTGTACTGTCCTCTGGGACAGATAAATCGGCAACCAGCCAAGCTTTCGAGGAAACCTTAATTCAAGAGCATTTGAGTCTAGAACTAATCAGTAATGACATAGTTTCTACAGACTCAAAGAGCCCCTCTTCAGTCAAGAAGTGGGAAAACACACACGTCAGTGACCCGTCGCAGTCTGAACAATCAGACACACCTGCGACTGCGCCGACAGTTGTGACACACCTGAATTACACAGAAAGAGGTAAACGTAAGGCGATACGTTGGCCAAAACCTAATACAGGTAGTCCCCGACTTACGAGCGCTCTTACTTACGAGGTCCCGGACTTACGAGCATGCATCTCATTAAAAAAAAAAAAAAAAAAAATTTTTTTTTTTTTTTTTTTTTTTTTTTTATAAATGAATACATGTACAGTACTGGACAGTCACCAAGCACTTAGCCTATCCTAACACAGTTTTTAAAAATGAAGGAATGAGTTGAATTGTCTCCCTTTCACATAAAGGAAGCAAGCTCCCTTTATGGGAATGGAGCCTGCAGGGAGGAGGGACACAATTCAACTGACTCCTTAACTATGTTAGGATAGGCTAAGTGCTGGTGACTGTACAGTACTGTACATTTATCTATTTATAAATAAAAAAATAAAAATACTGTATATACAGTACTGTATATTTTTAATAAATAGATAAATGTACCTGACCTGAGACTCCCACAGTCACTGATTGACTTTAAAAGCAGCATAAAGACTTTTCTTTTTAAGCAAGCCTATTCTGCTTCCACATGATTTTATCTTTGATCTTAGCTGATATCATGATTTTACTTGATTTTATCACTTGTTTTATTTATTTATTTTTTAAGCAAGCCTAATCTGCATCCACATGATTTTATCTTTGATCTTAGTCGATATTATTATTGATTTTATTTGATTTTATCACTTGTTTTATTTTGATCTTTGCTTTGTTACACTTTGTAGCACTTTGAGATTTTTATTAATGAAAAGTGCATTATAAATTGAATTCATTATTATTATTATTATTAAATGTACAGTCACCAAGCACTTAGCCTATCCTAACACAGTTTTTAAAGATGAAGGAGTCAGCAGGCTCCATTCCCATAAAGGGAGCTACTTTCACTTTATGTGAAAGGGAGACAATTCAACTCATTCCTTCATCTTTAAAAACTGTGTTAGGATAGGCCAAGTGCTTGTTGACTGTCCAGCACTGTACATGTATTCATTTATTATAAAAAAAAAAAAAAGTAAAAAAAAAAAAATTTTTTTTTTTTTTTACTATGTGATCCTACTTACGAATTTTTGACATACGAGCGCCCCCTAGGGACGGAACTCGCTCGTAAGTCGGGGACTACCTGTAGGTTCCTGTGTACTGTCTACTCTCAGCTGTGAGAACAGCTTAAAGGCACGGTCTGCAGTTTCTGTAAAGCCCTGAAACTTAGGAAAATTTTGAGCAGAAACCCTTCTCCCTCCTCCCCCTTGGACTCTGGCTGACCTGCAACTCCGCCTCCTTAGCTCCTCCTCCACAGCTTGGCCTGTCTCGTGAACGCGCATGCATTGTAAACACAGTTCTAAGATGGCGTCGGCGCAGTCACCCGATCGACTATTTCCTTCTCAAATCTTTGCGTATTTGTAATAAAGTATCGTAAATTATGTATAACCCTTTCAATAAGTTATGTTATAATACTTTGCTGCAGTGTGTGACATTTTATCTGTGTTACGCATCTATTTTTGAAACATTGTCGATGGTCTTCAGACGAGGAATTTACACCCAGAGACCTACGGTCCGAAGAAGAGGAAAACAGCTGCGTGCTGCTGGGGACACTCAGCTCTTGAGAAGAGTCAAACCTGGGTTGATGCACTCCAGCTGGACTTGTTCATATTCTGGTTTTGTTACATAATGAGATTCGATGCTCACAGGGGGAGTTGATGAAAACAAACAGTTCTCATAGTCACCCTGTTTTCATGCAAACATTTAAATTGATGATTCTTCATGAACATGCAGTGAAATAATTTTCTATTTGAAAGAACACAGCGACAAAATCTTTTTTATTTATTTATTTAGACAATAAATACACAAAAAACCTAAATAAATATGTGACAAGGATCATCAAACCGTTACATAACGCACTTAAATAACCATAAATAAAGCACTGAGCATCCACCCTGATGTTAAATACTCTGTTGTGTACTTAGTTTGATTTAAATAACTTTTTAATAAAACTGGACAGAAATTAAACAGAACTTAATTAACTCCAAATTCTTCCTAACCTGCAGCCTTCAGGGCAACAGAACAGCAAGCAGGGCCCAGGTGACTGATCTGGTCTTCACTTAAGTGGGTCAGGTCAATAAATATGTGGAGCTTCTCCAGATTGTCAGCTTGTCCAAACATCTAAAGTCCATAGAGAACCACCTGATCTCCACTCTTTCATTTGTGTATATATATAATATATATATATATAGTTATAAATATAGGTATCTATATGTATATATACTATATATATATATATTATAAATATAGGTATCTATATAAAAAAATAAATAAATATATATATA
>JBBPBX010009787.1:47555-59314 GCA_038048925.1 Garcialebias charrua | reverse complement strand
AGCACTTAACCTATCCTAACATAGTTTTTAAAGACGAAAGAGCAAGTTGAATCGCTGTCTCCCTCCTCCCTAGCAGGCTCTATTCACATAAAGGGCCAACTAGCTTGCTGTACGGTAGCCTACCTCCGTCCGTCCGTCCATCCGTCCATCCAATATTTGTTTACGACATAAAACCGCCGTCAGCTCGGTCCTTCTGCCGTCCATCTGCCGTATTCCGTTGTAAAACCGCCGCCAACCTCTGTCCAGAGCGTTTAATGCCTGTACTTGTCCACTGCTTTGCTGGTTCTGCCGCGAAGCTCCGTCCAGAGCGGGTCTTTCTGTGTTTTTCCGCTGTTTCTGCCGTCAAGCTACTGCTTCTGCCGTCAAAACCGGAAGGAACTCGGAACTTGGCTTTCAAAATAAAAAAAATCAAAAATGTATTTATTTTTTAAATGGAGATGCGTGTCGTAACCACAAAACGTCGTAACTCGAGGCCGTCGTAAATCGAGGACTACCTGCAATAGAACCATACCATAAACTTTTTGTTTACTTTTTCACCCAACAATGGTACACAATTGATTGAACGGATGCTTCAATAATCTATTGTATTTGCAGCGTATAATAATAAAAGACCAGCCTCATTTAATTCAAACCAAGCTAGTGTCAAGAATAAACCTTTTTAATTGGCATAATCTGAATCTAGTAAACAAACAACTCATCACTGAAAGGCAGAGTGGTAAGGATTGTAACTACCGGTAAATAAAACTTTGAATACAGCTGCAGGCATGGTTGACATTTTTCACTCCTCCTGTTTGGGACATCCAGAAAGTGGGCCCAACAAGGACACTAGGAAGATTTCTCTTCTTTGTGTAAGTCCTCTTTAATCAAAACTTGATCTAATGTCAGCTGCTCCTTTTTACACTGGAGAGGTGAAATGAAAAGGTTTTGTGTGTGAGAAAGAGACACAGAGAAAGTGAGGGCGATGTGATGGTGTGGGAAAAGGCAGTGGCAGGCTAACGGTTTGCTCTGCCCTTCAATGGAAACGGGCGCTTGGCCAAATGACTTCATTTTGACCAGAGTTTCACATCCCATCATTGCTGCTGGCCCAGAGTCACAGAACACATCATCTTTCTGCTGTACTAAGTACAGTTACTGTGAATACATTTAGATTGTTTTTCTTTTTGTTTGTTTTTACTTAAATAACTTCACTAGTAGTACTGTACTGTACATAAACGTGTATGTGTACATGGGGTTTACCAGAAAGATGGAATTTGCCTCAACAGATTTTAAGTTGTTCCCCTAAAACATAGCTTTCTTTTTAGAGCGCAATTTTTTTTTCTTTTTTACTTTTGTACGAGTTCTTGCTCTCTCTGGTGTCAGTAGTGCAACTCTTGCCTCATTTGCTTCTAAAATGTGTCCTCTTCACTTACAAATCAGCCATAAGATTTAAACTACCGGTACTGTATTTTCCACCGTACATGTCGCACCGCCCTATAAGTCACATCAGTCCAAATATGTCTAGTACTGTAAAGTGGAAAATCCATGAATAATCAACCTTTATTTACGGTAAACAGGTTAAACCCATTGAGACTCGGGGACTCATTTACAAGAGACACCTGATTTTAACAAAGAGTGATGACAACAGTAGATAACAATGAAAACAATAGACAATCACAAAAAAGGCATACAAATTTAACTTTCTTTCTTTTTTCTTTTTTTTTTACAAATCAAAACAAAGTGGCAACCAAAAGGACAGTCAAAAGGGAAAGTAGCAAAAAGAAAGAAAAAAAACCCAGCTAGATTGTTAGGCGGTGTAGAAAACTAAAACCAGGAACATGTCTGCATTGGTTTTTGCCAGGAACTTAACAGATGTTTGAAGTCACTTATAGAGGTCAAGGTCAAGAGCTTCAGATATTTTTGAAAGATATTCCAGGAAACAGGAGCAGAGTAGGAGAAGACCCTTTTGCCTAGTTCAGTCCTCACTGAGGGAACACGGCATGTAATGATGTCCTGAGACCGCACGCTGTAGCTGCACTCACGCAGAGACATGAATATGAAAATATGACTGTATGATGTATATTTAATCATTATTTATAATTATTAATGATTTAATAATGAATGACATATGAAATATGTTGTTTTGCTGTATACGCTGCATCTATTAGCGTCATCGCTGGCTGACGCGTCGTGTTTGTTATGCGTCACCGCTGACAACCTGGAAATGTGGGCCGAACCTGGAAGTGTAAGCTGGTGTTGCGGCAAAAATCGATGGGCGGTCGTGGCGTAGTGGTAATGGCAGTCGTCCCCCGATCGGAAGGTTTGCGGTTCGAATCCCGGTTCCCCACACCATGTGTCGTTGTGTCCTTGGGCAAGACACTTAACCCCGAGTTGCTCCCGGTAGGACTGGAAAGCACCTTGCATGGTAGTCTGCCGCTACCGGTGTATGAATGTGTGTAGCATTCAATGTGTGTAGCACTTTGAGATTTTCACTAATGAAAAGTGCGTTATAAATTGAATTCATCATCATCATCATCAAATGGTCATGGGAGCGTGTACGTGAGGACTTTTAACAAGTATTTAACACGACTAACACTAAAAAAAAGATGAAATTATATTGAAAGTGTGTCTCAGTCTAACTTTTGCTTAATAAATGCACTTTGACATTCAAATCAGCTGCATTTCAAAATTCCGATACACGGAAGCGGGCACGCGCACAGGGATGAGCCCCTGCGCATTTCTTAAAAATGTAACAGGCCCAAACACCTAAAAGCATTTATTTGTTTGTGTAACATCATAGCAAAGTTGTGTCTCAAGGCCGGCGCAGAGCTCCGCGCTCGAGCGAGCGCGGCGCCCCGCTGTGTGAGCGCTGTGCGTGCGCCGCTTGTACAAGCCTTTGAACGCTCACGCGAACGCGCCAAGCTCCAATTTTATGACCGCGCACGCTTGCGCGGTGTCTGACCATAAACTTCCCCGGCGCCGGACTGTTTTGTATGTTACACAAATGAATTAAATTCCTCTTCTTTATCGCTGATCAGGACTTTTCTTTTGTTTTTTTGCCTAAAGTCAAGTAATCGCTTCATCCTCCCTTCACTCCATGAATGAAATGAATGAATTCATGTCCTACCTGGCAGCGGGAGGTTTTAAGTATTTCCTGGTTGGCTATGGGCTGCTGGAATAGCACTCCCTGTTTTTATTTTTATTTTTTAGAAGTTTATATAACATATAAAGTGATAAAAGACCGCCGCGCAGCAGCGGAGCAAACAGCTGTTCGTCTGGACCAAATCCAGCACTCGTGTCTCATGAGCTGTCAATCATTTCAGTAGGCGTGTCAGCAAGTGACCAATCAGCGAGCTCAGTTGAGTCCCCTTCGTGCGCAGCTGCTCATATTACAACAAGGATCAGGACCGAGAACGAGAAAAGAGCTGTGCCAATGAACGCGCGCGCACACAATGCGCGCGTCGAGCTCCGTTCGGACAACCGCGGAGCTCTGCGCCGGCCTTAAGTCTAACTTTTTCTTAACAAATGCACTTTAATGGTCAAATCAGCTGCATTTTTAAAAGCTGATACGCAGAAACATGAACATGCAGAGGGTGACTGCTGTCCATTTATTCGAAATTTAACACTAACCACCTAAAACAATTATTTGTTAGCTTGACTTTATAGTAAAAGTGTGTCTCAGTTGAACTTTTACATGGTAAATGCTCTTTGACGGTCAAATCGGCTGCATTTCGCTGGGGCAGCGCAGCGAAATGAAGTTTGTTCGGTTGCTCCAGGCAGACGATGGTGGCAGGCTATGGCAAGCTGATTGTGTCATTAATAGCCTTACTACTTGACTGTCATCTACTGGCTGAAAATGGTATTGTTCAATTTTTTTCAGTCAGAATGAATTAAAACGGTCAAATCTCAGCCAAAAATTGGTTTGTAAATATGGGATGTTGGAAAACATCCATAAATATTTTGCTTCGACCTATAAGTCGCAGGGTATACAAATTGTGCACACAGAAGAAAAAACAAAAACGTGACTTATACAGTGAAAAATACGGTACTAACAGTTCCCAGCTTGTTAAAATGCAATGTTCTCAGAAATCTTTGGAGGTTACTTTGACATCAGATATCCCAAAAAAAAGTTTTGCAGATTGCTCACACACCCCATAAGGCTTAAGACTGGACACGATGGGCCCACTCCTCAAACATGCTCAGAGAACACAACAAACCCGACTTTCAAATTTCCTAAATAACCAGTTCAATCCACAAAGACCTCACCTGCTAACCCACATGGCTCAAAAGGTATTTTTGTAATAACCTGGTTCCAATCCCAGAGGTTCTGTGTTCGTGCAGTGACTGGTCAGATGCGTTTTGGTTGCAGAAGAGGACCTTACTCAATAAGTGGCAGATGGTTGTCTCGTTAATCTTGATTAAAGTTCTGGTAATAAGGAAATACTGTAAATCATGTTGCGTAGAGCATTTGAACACTTCTTCAGCCGTAAGTGCATTTCTAAGGTTCACCTCAGAATAGCACCATCCCCAGGTCTGGCCTTTGCCAGCCTCTCTGATCAAAGCGTGCCGTGTATTCATGCCTGGCTGGGAACAGTCATTCTGTCAGCCTGGCATCCTTCAGTGCTGCAGACCCTCTCTGGCTTCATGCCTGTTTGAAAACAAGGCTGCAGTCCAACTCCTGCATGGACCCACTCTTTCTCACATGCACACACAAACACATACACCAGCCCGCCTTGTATTTTTAAACCAGATGTGTTTTTACTGGGTACAGTCTACATTCCCCAGACACTACAAATATGCACTAAATTGTTCTGAATCCAACCTGACAGCTTTCAGATGAGCTGATTAGCTACTTGCGGGGCCATTGATTGTTTTGCAGGTCTCATTGGCTGACACATTAAACCTCTTGGGATGAATTGATCAAAACATACTAACCTCCTGAACTTTAAACTATCTCACCCTGCTCCTCTCTTCTGACAGGAAAAATAAGCATATTTGTTCAGGCAGTTGCTACTAGCTTTTACCTCCATTTTGATGTCCTGTAATGTAGAAAATGATTTGTGAGCGTCCTCTGTGGCTGTGGCTTCTCTTCCTGTTTGTTCATTTGGTGCTGCATCCTCCAATTATCCACGCATTCAGTCACCTTTCAGGCTTTTGGCAGCAATGCATTGCAGAGATGAAGTGGATGCATCATGTTTCCACTCGCTGTATGTTTAGCTCTGATCTATTTCTTATAATCCGGTTCCTACTTTATCATTCTAAGGAGTGCAAAACTATACTGTTGTTGTCGTGGTGGGTGAACAGCAGTGTTGGGGTAGTTACCCAAAATAAGTAATTAGTTACACATTACTAGTTACTTTTTAAAAAAGTAACATATTACACTACTTAGTTACTCAGTTCTGAAAGTAACTTAGTTACATTACTTTCGGATTACTCTAATACCTGAGATTTAACCTGTATTAATTTTTATCTTTCAATAATGATATTAGAGATCTTTTTGACACTCATTTTTGATGAAAAAGTAAAACAGCAGTGCTACATAACAAGCACAATGCATATGTAAACGTGCCATTCAAAATGTAAAACTTCTGTTTTAAAAAAATAAAACAAAATAAAAAATAAAACATCTGAAATGTTTGTTTACAAGTTTGTTTACCTCAGCCTTTGTAGTGGTTGCCTGGCGGTGAAATTCAAGCCGAGCCTGCTTAAACGGTGGCGGCATCAAACTTGCACCATCCCTCTGCGGCTCTTTAGCAGCTAGCTTAGCATTAGCGTGTTGTCTTTGTAAATGCTTGTAAAGATTTGACGTCGAGTTCGCAGCAGTAGACAGTGTCTTGTTGTGGCCCAGACATAGCTTGCACACTACTGTAATGTTCTTGTCCTTTCTCGTGACAAAAGAAAAATAATATGAATACTTCCATCCATAAAATGACATTGCCGTATGTCTATGTACCTTTATATGTCTATGTACGTTGACGTATGACGTTCCGACGTCATCGCGTACGTCTTTGTTTTCCCCACGTGACAGTCTGCTCCATAGATATCTATATATAATGTCTATGGTCTGCTCCGTCGTCCTCGTCCCACAACTCTTCTCCGAAAGGTAAAATAAAATAAATAAATAAAACTATTCTCCGAAAGGTCCTGATTGTAACGCAAGTAACGAATGTAAGGTTTTGTTAGTAACTGTAATATATTACAGGCATTTTCAAAGTAGTGCGTTACACTACTACGTTACTGAAAAATGTAATGTCATTACTGTAACGCGTTACTAAGTAACGCGTTACACCCAACACTGGTGAACAGTCAGCTAAAGGGCTGTCCACACAAGAACAGCATTTTGTGAATTTGTAAAAGTTTAGTTTTTATTTGAACCATTACAACTTTGTGTCCAGGTCTCTCTTGTAAATGAGTCCTTGAGGCTCAATGTGGCTAATCTGTATAAATAAAGGTTGAATGAATTAAAGGTGGTGTGACATGATTTTATTACTATGCATAAAATTGCTCAAAATATATATCTTTTATCGTTTAAATATGTTCGTTTTTGCAAACAAAATGATAAATCAATTTAATTTTGCTTTAAAAGTGATTTTAAACTTCGCACCGTGTTTATTCATGGGAAATCCGATTACACGCGAATGCACCATCTGTGACGTAAAATCGGGCAGAGCTCTGGGCTTGTCAGTGCGCGTGTGTGAGCTGCTCGACCTGAAGGTAAGTCTCATACGGCATTAGACCTAAATTAGATCTGCTGTTTCTTGTTCCATCACCCAAACTATTTTCTGCTTCCCAAAATGAAGACAAATAGCTCAAATCTTCACATAGATTGCTAAATTCGTCGGGTTTTAAATTGTCCGCTATTAAAGAGACCAGAGCCCTCTGCCCACACTACGTCACAGATGGTGCATTCGCGTGTAATCGGATTTCCCATGAATAAACACGGCGCAAAGTTTAAAATCACTTTTAAAGCAAAATTTAATTGATTTATCATTTTGTTTGCAAAAACGAACATAGTTGAATGATAAAATATATATATTTTGAGCAATTTTATGCATAGTAAAAAAATCATGTCACCCACACTTTAAGACTTCATTTTAGAAGAGCTCTGATAAAACGCATTACAGATCGGGAAAAAATATTGAACCTCCTCCCTGGTATTTTTGCGTAGACAACCAAAATGCAACATTTTGACAATGACGATGTCAAAGCCCCACCCCTAACCTTACATAATGTGCTCCTGTTAAAACATAGTACAAATCCCTGGCATTCATTTTACCCTCCAGCAGGACTCTTGGATGTACAGTACGGTATGTGTGCACTGCAGCCCTCCGTGAGCAGCTAATCTTTCCTCGTCAGCATGTTTGTTCTCTCTCAGCACTACGGTGCACTGTTTGATAGCTGAACACAGCTGTGAGGAAAGGGAGGAACAAAAAGCTTGTGTGTTCTGTGTCTGCATCTCTGTGTGTTGAGGGGTAGGGTGGAGGGATTTGTTGTATGCATAGGAGTCTTGATGAGGGAGAAAAGTCAACACAAGTTTGTCATGTGGTTCTGCTGCTCCGTGTAGGTGCTTGAACATTCTGCTGTTTGGTATGTGTCTGTGTGTGTAGTAGAAGGAAGGCAAAAGTGAACAGCCACACACTCATACGGTACTCACCACTCCCTGGCGTGGACAACAGAGCTCAGTGTTTCTTTGGATCAGTGGGCTAGTTTCCTAAAACCCCTCTGGAGTTGACCTTGCTGGTGCTGTGGAGTCTCTCATCCGGTCATTGAAATTTATTTTTGTTGTTGTTGGTTTTTTGTGTGTTTTAGTCTTTCTTCTATACAGTACATTAAAGGTCCACTGACATCATCTTACAAATTTGCATGAAATGATAGAAGATATACAGTATATATTTTATCATTCAACTATGTTCATTTTTGCAAACAAAATGATAAATTAATGAAAATTTCTTTCAAACGGAATTTAAAAATGGGCAGCGCGGTGGCACAACTGGTAGAGCTGCTGCCTCTCAGCGAGAAGGTTGCCGGTTCAAATCCCGGTCCGGGGCCTTTCTGGGTGGAGTTTGCATGTTCTCCCCGTGCATGCGTGGGTTTCCTCCGGGTACTCCGGTTTCCTCCCACAGACCAAAAAACATGCTTGTTAGGCTGATTGGTGACTCTAAATTGACCCTAGGTGTGAGTGTGAGAGTGGATGGTTGTTTGGTGTGAGTGAGACAGGTCCCTCTTGTAAATGAGTCCCCGTGACTCAACGAGGCTAGCCTGTATAAATAAAGGTTGAATGAATGAATGAAAAAAATAAAATAAAACGCTTTTCTCTCTGAAAAATCCGACTACAAGCGAATGCAACATTTGTGACGTAGGAGAAAGAACGTCTTTAGAACGCCCCATATAAATATTCATGCCAACAA
Source organism: Garcialebias charrua (assembly GCA_038048925.1). Lineage (NCBI taxonomy): Eukaryota > Metazoa > Chordata > Actinopteri > Cyprinodontiformes > Rivulidae > Garcialebias > Garcialebias charrua. Next base: position 50,930 of record JBBPBX010009787.1, on the reverse strand, counting down.
GAAATAAAACAACAAAATTATCAATCTAAGTTAAGATTTGAGCTTTTTGTCTTTAGTTTTGGAAGCAGGAAGTTAGATGAGCAGAAACAGCAGGTTCTAATTTAGGTTTGCACCTGTATGTATTTGACTCTTACCTGTTCAGGAAGCAGGGAGCTCAGTCCGAGGGGAGGCAGCTTTATTTATTCCATTTTTGACGAAGGTCTTACATCTTTTGGGAAAGTGAAAAGGCTCACTTGTTTAGAGTCAGAGTCAGAGTCAGAGTCAGAGAGAATTTATTGTCATTTGCACCGCATGTAGTACATGTGTTGAAAACGAGATTATGTACACAGGGTCCCAGTTACATCCAACAACAAATGCAAGAGAAATACAATAATAACATCTAGGATTAACTAAGAGAGACATCACATCAGCTAGTAATACACTAAGCCCTAATGTAGTAGAAAAACATCATTATAAACAGCAGCACGAACATGAGCAGATGGTCACAGATGAACGCAGCAACAAGAAACAGATCAGTACAGTATCAGTATGATGTGACATTTTGCAGTGTTTATTCTTATTATTTATTTATTCATGAGTCTGACAGCCTCAGGGTAGAAGCTGTTTCTCAGTCTAGTGGTTCTACATTTGATGCTCCTCAACCTCCGTCCCGAGGGGAGTGGTGCAAAGAGTGAGTGTGCTGGGTGAGTGAGGTCTTTCATGATGCAGGTGGCTCTTTTTCTGCATCTGGAGGTGTAAATGTCTGTGATGGTGGGGAGACTGACTCCCACAGACTTCTGTGCAGCCTTCACCACTCTCTGCAGAGCTTTTCTCTCTGCAACTGTGCAGCCTCCATGCCACACGTTGATGCTGGAGCACAGGACGCTCTCCACTGCACACCTGTAGAACGAGGTGAGGACTGGGCTTCTCAGACCGGCTCGTCTCAGCCGTCTGAGGAAGTAGAGTCTCTGATGACCTTTCTTGATCAGGCTGGTGGTGTTATTGCTCCAGCTGAGGTTATCATTCAAGTGTACACCCAGGTATTTGTAGCTGGAGACCACCTCCACCGCAGATCCACCTATATACAGTGGGGTGTGGGTGTGTTTGTTCCTTCTGAAGTCCACAATCATCTCCTTCGTCTTCTTCACATTCATGTGAAGGTTGTTCTCTTTGCACCAGCTCTCCAGATGTTCCACCTCCTGTCTGTAGCTGGATTCATCATTATCTGTGATGCATCCCACCACAGCTGTACTCTCAGCGAGAAGGTTGCCGGTTCAAATCCCGGTCCGGGGCCTTTCTGGGTGGAGTTTGCATGTTCTCCCCGTGCATGCGTGGGTTTCCTCCGGGTACTCCGGTTTCCTCCCACAGACCAAAAAACATGCTTGTTAGGCTGATTGGTGACTCTAAATTGACCCTAGGTGTACACAGCTGTTTACTGATGATATTAGAACACCCAAATGCAACATAACTGGCATTTTTCAAGTTATACAAAAAAAAGGCGATCTGGCTGAGAAATGAATATGCGTTAATGGCAGACAAAGACTGGGCTGCCACCTTACCGTGGTGGAGGGGTTTGAGTGTCCCAATGATCATAGGAGCTATGCTGTCAGGGGCTTCATGCCCCTAGTAGGGTCACCCAAGGCAGACAGGTCCTAGGTGAGGGACCAGACAAAGTGCAGCCCAAAAACCCCTATGATGAGTACAATTAATGGACTAAGTTTTCCCTCGCCCGGACGCGGGTCACCGGGGCCCCACTCTGGAGCCAGGCCCGGAGGTGGGGCACGCTGGCGAGCGCCTGGTGGCCGGGCTTTTACCCATGGAGCCCGGCCGGGCACAGCCCGAAGAGGAGACGTGGGTCCCCCTTCCCATGGGCTCACCACCTGTGGGAGGGGCCAAAGGGGTCGGGTGCAATGTGAGATGGGTGGTGGCCGAGGGCGGGGACCCTGGCGGTCTGATCCTCGGCTACAGAAGCTGGCCATTGGGACATGGAATGTCACCTCTCTGGTGGGGAAGGAGCCTGAGCTAGTGTGTGAGGTTGAGAAGTTCCGACTAGAAATAGTCGGACTCACCTCAACGCATGGCTCTGGCTCTGGAACCAGTTTCCTTGAGAGGGGTTGGACACTCTTCCACTCTGGAGTTGCCCCTGGTGAGAGGCGCCGAGCAGGAGTGGGCATACTGGTTGCCCCCCATCTTGGTGCCTGTACGTTGGGGTTCACCCCGGTGAACGAGAGGGTAGCCTCCCTTCGCCTACGTGTGGGGGGACGGGCTCTGACTGTTGTTTGTGCCTATGCACCAAACGGCAGCTCAGACTACCCACCCTTTTTGGAGTCCTTGGAGGGGGTATTGGAGAGTGCGCCTCCTGGGGACTCCCTTGTTCTACTGGGGGACTTCAACGCTCACGTGGGCAATGACAGTGAGACCTGGAGGGGTGTGGTTGGGAGGAACGGCCCCCCTGATCTGAACCAGAGTGGTGTTCTGTTATTGGACTTCTGTGCTCGTCATGGATTGTCCATAACGAACACCATGTTTAAGCATAAGGGTGTCCATATGTGCTCTTGGCACCAGGACACCCTAGGTCGCAGTTCGATGATCGACTTTGTTGTCGTCTCATCTGATCTGCGGCCGCATGTCTTGGACACTCGGGTGAAGAGAGGGGCGGAGCTGTCAACTGACCACTACCTGGTGGTGAGTTGGCTCCGATGGTGGGGGAGGATGCCGGTCAGACCTGGCAGACCCAAACGTATTGTGAGGGTCTGCTGGGAACGTCTGGCAGAGTCTCCCGTAAGACGGAGCTTTAACTCCCACCTCCGGGAGAGCTTTGAACACGTTCCGAGGGAGGCGGGGGACATGGAGTCCGAGTGGGCCGTGTTCCGCGCCTCTATTGTCGAGGCAGCTTATCGGAGCTGTGGCCGCAAGGTTGTTGGTGCCTGTCGTGGTGGCAACCCTCGAACCCGGTGGTGGACACCGGCAGTGAGGGATGCTGTCAGGCTGAAGAAGGAGTCCTATTGGGCCTTTTTGGCTTGTGGGACCCCGGAAGCAGCTGATAGGTACCGGCAGTCCAAGCGGCATGCGGCTCGGGTGGTTGCTGAGGCAAAAACTCGGGCGTGGGAGGAGTTCGGAGAGGCCATGGAGAATGACTTCCGTACGGCTTCGAGGCGATTCTGGTCCACCATCCGGCGTCTCAGGGGGGGAAAGAGGTACGCGACCAACACCATTTATGGTGGGGGTGGCGTGCTGCTGACCTCAACTCGGGATGTTGTGAGTCGGTGGGCGGAATACTTCGAAGACCTCCTCAATCCTACTGGCACGTCTTCCACTGAGGAAGCGGAGCCTGGGGACTTTGGGTCGGGTTCTCCGATCTCTGGTGCTGAGGTCGCCGAGGTGGTTAAAAAGCTC
>JBBPBX010009787.1:23277-44397 GCA_038048925.1 Garcialebias charrua | reverse complement strand
TATAGTTATAAATATAGGTATCTATATAAATAAATAACTATTTTTTATAACTACTGTATATATACAATATATATATATATATATACATTTTTTAAGGTTCATTTATAAACTTCATCAACTCGTTTAAAAGTTATTTTCTTTTAATTGAGGATTTTTGGGATTGAAATTGCCCCAAGGCCACACCCTGCCACAGATCTTTGGAGGACACCCCGCGTGGAGATGGTCTTCAACTGGTCTCCATGGGTCAGTCCTCAGTGCTGGTTGATCACCTTCGGTCTCACGCAGGTGCAACCCACTGAGATGAGTTTGGACTCAGTGGTAGCTGTGCCTGGCCCCAGATGCGGCTGTTGGTTGCAGCACTTCCTCTCTACCACGGTCGGCATTTCTCTGCATCTACGGCAGATGCACCATGAAGGTTGTCCAGGTAAAGGAGGGATGGTTGCTGGTGAAGCAGTTCTGAAATGGCTGAGGACATCAAAAAAATCTAAACGTAAAAAAACATAAACTAACATTGATACTGAGGAAACACATTACATTATTTTATTAAAGCAACAATAATAATAATGTTTGTCTGTCATCTGCGTATGTTTCCCATACACAGAGGAAATTCGTCTCTGCATTTAACCCAACCACCTCAGGTGGTGCAGTGAGCAGCCAGAGGGCGCTCGGGGAGCTGGAGAATTAGAGAGCTGGAGAATTAGGTGTGCACTCATAGACACCCCAAGGTGTGTAGTGGCCGGGACGCGAACCCGCGTCCTTCGGGTCCCAAGTCAAGTTTGATCATGAAATAAAGAAACATTTACTTGGGAACCAGTACAATAAATGCTCTCAATAAAAGGTAATGAGACTAAAGCCCCCAGTATAGCTCCGCGTTAGTCCGAGCGCCGCGGCACGCCGTGTGAGCGCCATGGCACAAGCCTTTGATCGCGGGCGTGAACGCGCCAAGCTCAAATTTTACCACCGCCTACGCGCGCGCGCGTTGATAAACTGCCTCGCACTGGACTGTTTTGAGACACAAATGTATTAAATTCCTTTTCTTCATGCTGATCTGGCCTTTTCTTTTTTCTTTTTTTTTGCCAAAAGTCAAGCGATCACTTGAAGCTGTCACCATTCGCTTCCTCCTCCGAGGAGGAGGAATGAATGAATTTCTCACAAGCTAACTAAAGTCATGTCCAACGTGGCTGCACCAGGTTCTAAATATTTCCTGGTGTGCTGGTCTGCTGTGTGGTATGAAGGAGCAGCGCTCCCTGTTTTAATTTTATTTTATTAAACTTTTTATGAACATATAAATACAGAAAACCGCTGTGCAGCCCTCTGTCTTTTTTCTCCCACCTGACATGTCAATCATTTCAGTAGGCGTGTCAGCAAATGACCAATCAGCGACCTCAATTTGTCTCGTAAACGCTCCGCCCGGCTGCAGCTGCTTGAGCCTGCACTCCAGAGAGCTGCGCTTGCACAGAGCTATAATATGAACTGCCTACGCGCAGCACACGCGAGTCCAGCGGCGCTGGGCACAACGCACAGCTATACTGGAGGCTTAACTCGCAAGTATATACAAAATCATATTTTTAACAAGCACTAAAATATGTCCGTTCAGTGCAAGTGTATCTTATACATGATGGCGGTAGAACAGAATTTAAATTAAGTCAGCTTTTTAAAAATTATTAAAATTTATAAATAGTACTTATTTTGTGACGTGGTTATAAAAATAAGAAATTAAAAAAATAAGCTTCAAAGTCATATATTGTGAATATTGTGCATCTGCATTATTCTAATTATGTCGAATAAAATTGCAGCACAGAAAAGCCATAACAATAAACAAATACAGTACATTATATAAAAACAACTAAACATCTTTTCTTTTTACCCTGATGCATGCTCAATAATCCAGGTATAAAAATCCAAAAAAGCTAAGTCTGGTCCTCTGGACATTCAAAAAACAAAACAAAACAAAGCAAAAAAAAACTGTAGAAACGTTTCGTCTTTCGTCCGAAAGACTTCCTCAGTCTGAGAAGCTGAGTTCAGCTCAGTCTTATAAATAGCACCCTCCCACAGTGGATCAACCAGTTGGCTGATGACAGCCGAAACCAGCTGCTCACATGATCAAGGAGGACCATCAGCCTGACGATGGATCGTTAACACCCTGATGGTTGTTTGCTATTCACAGAGGGCTGAGTGATACTAGCAATAACAGCATTGTAAGTGGGGGACAGTTGAACCCGGAGGCCTCCACCTCTGTTTAATGATGGACGGTTTCTTTTCACAAAGATGGCCTCCTTTACTCCTCTCTCAAACCATTGTTCCTCTCTATCAAGGATGTGAACATCTTCATCCCTGAAAGAGTGACCGCTGGCCTGGAGATGAGTGTAGACCGCAGAGTCCTGACCTGATGATGTTGATCTTCTGTGCTGGGCCATCCTTTTGGCCAGTGGCTGTTTAGTTTCCCCGATGTAAGACTGATCACAGCCCTCCTGACACTGAACAGCATACACAATATTACTCTGTTTGTGCCGGGGGACTGGATCTTTGGGATGAACCAGTCTTTGTCGTAATGTATTTTGGGGTTTAAAAGCCACTGGGACGTTGTGTTTAGAAAATAAACGTCTCAATGTCTCTGAAACTCCCGCAACATACGGAATGACCACTGGTCTGGGTCTGGGTTCCTTCTTTTCACCTGATGGCTGGCTGGAGTCCTGTTTGGGTTTCTTCTCTGCTTTCAGGAAGGCCCAGTTAGGATATCCACATTTCTCTAGAGCCTGTTTTGTGTGTGATTTCTCCTTCTGTCTGGCTGCTGAGTTAGTGGGGACGCTGTCTGCTCTGTGGTACAGAGTCCTGATGACTCCTAACTTGTGCTCTAGAGCAGTGTTTTTCAACCACTGTTCCGTGGCACACTAGTGTGCCGCGAGTGATCGTCAGGTGTGCCGTGGAAATTATCCAATTTCACTTAACTGGTCTAACAAGATTTTTTTTAAACGAATTAATTATCTAATAATATGCCATTTTCGAGTGTCTGTGCTGTAGTAGTGTCTTCAATTTATATGTACTGACACATAAATCAATATAAAATGTAATAATTTATTACACGAGGGGTGTTTGATTACACGGCTCTTTGAGCGGCGTAATCATGTAATTTCCTTATCGCTAGATAGATGGCAGTATGGGACATAGCATTGCACATTAAAACAAGAAAAATAGTGATGCATGAACGTGACATGTAGCAGTGACAGCATTGCATTCTAGCTAGTTGCTAGCAAGACTATGACAGCGATGGAAAAGTTTTTGAAAAGAAAAAATACTAACTCCGATCTGGTCCCTGGACAAAATTCGGACCCAGATGTAGGCCCTAGTATAAGTGGATATCAGAAGAAGGCAGATACCGTGAGCTCGAGACAGTACAGTGAGAGTTACATTTTGTTTGGATTTACTTTTACCGGAGACGCAACGACACAGACTCAGTTGTGCTTGGTATGCGGTGAGAAGCTGTTTATTTTATTCCTATTCAAGACACTTTGATAAGAATGACTATATATTTAATATAGGTGGATACAGAGTATCTTTGTTTACAATTTTGGTTGGTAGTGTGCCTCGTGATTTTTTCAATGAAAACACTGTGCCTTGGCTCAAAAAAGGTTGAAAAACACTGCTCTAGAGGGTGATGGGAGTCAAACTGTAAATACTGGTCTGTGTGTGTGGGTTTGCGGTACACCTCAGTTTGCAAATTTCCTCTATCAGAAACTGAGACCTCACAGTCCAAGAAAGCCAACCTGCCATTTTTTACATCTTCTCGTGTGAACTTGATATATTTATCCACAGAGTTGATGTGATCAGTGAAATGTTGGACTTCCTGAGATTTAATTTTAACCCAGGTGTCGTCAACATACCTGAACCAATGACTTGGTGGTCTCCCTGAAAAGGATGTCAAAGCTCTCTTTTCTACCTCCTCCATGTACAGGTTGGCAACAATAGGAGAAACTGGAGACCCCATAGCACACCCATGTTTCTGCCTATAATATTGCTCCCCATATGTGAAGTAGGTTGACTGCAGGCACAGTTTCAAGAGTTGACACAGTTGTTCTGTGGAAAGTGTGGTCCTGTTGCTCAGAGTGGTGTCTGATTTTAACCTTAAACAGACCACCTCTACTGCTTCATCAACAGGAATGCACGTAAAGAGTGATGTGACATCAAAAGAGACCATTGTTTCATCAGTCTCCATGATGACATCCCTCACCTTATCCACAAAGTCCATGGTGTTCTGTATGTGGTGTTCTGAGCTGCCAACTAAAGGGATGAGTACAGACGCCAGATATTTGGAAACATTGTAAGTGACCGAGTTAATCATGCTAACAATTGGTCTTAAAGGTACACCCTGTTTGTGGATTTTGGGTAAACCATAAAGACTTGGCGTGGCCTCCCCTGGGTACAGTCTGTGGTACAGAATATTGTCAATAGCCTTGTCCTGCTTCAAAATTTTCAGGCAATCTATCAACTTCTTCTTGTAACCACTTCCTGGATTCTTTTTGTTTCTGTCTACCGTAATTTCTAGTGGAAATACATCCTGACTGCCTGATGAACAGAGCTGTCACTCAGCTGTCACTCACTCATCATCACTGTCAAACTCAAAGGTTTCCTCTTCCTCTGGAAATGTCTTGTTTGTCCTCGTGTGGTGTCCATGTTGTCTTCAGACCAGTCAATACTATTTAAAGGGATTAGAAGATTAGTCTTCGACACTCAACATGTAATATTTGAGTAAATATTGACCAATACTACTTACACAGAATTTTGAATGTCATTGAAGTCACTTTCATAAACCTCGTCGTGAATGTCCAGCGAAGACATACTAAAACAAAAAAATATAAACGTGAAAAAACATAAATTAACATTCGATAATTCTCTATTAGGTCATCTGGACAGTTTATTTTTAGTAGAAACGTTTCACCCTCACTCTAGAGGGCTTCTGGAGTGAGGGTGAAACGTTTCTACTAAAAATAAACTATCCAGATGACCTGATAGAGAATTATCGGATTTGATACCTGGACTATTGAGCATTAACTTTCTTGTCATAAACTAACATTGTTACTGAGGCAACACATTACATTATTTTATTAAAAAACAATATTCAATTTTGATCATGACAGAAAAAAACATGTACTTGGGTACCAGTTCAATAAATTCTCTCAATAAAAGTTAATGAGACTAACTCGAAAGTATAGACAAAATCATATTTTTAACACGCACTAAAATACGTACGTTCAGTGCAAGTGTATGTTATACATGAACACAGAAGAACAGAATTTTAATTAAGTCATCTTTTTAAAAATTCTTAAATTTATAAAGTTGTACTTTTTCTGTGACGCGGTTAGAAAAATAAAATAATAAAAAAATAAGCTTCAAAGTCATTTATTGTCAATATTGTGCATCTGTATTATTCTAATTTTATGTCCACTAAAATTGCAGCACAGAAAAGCCATAACAATAAACAAATACATTATATAAAAACTGGAGCGTGAGATCGATAGGCGGATAGGTGCAGCATCCGCAGTGAAGCGGGCGCTGTACCGGTCTGTCGTGGTGAAGAGAGAGCTGAGTCAAAAGGCAAAGCTCTCAATTTACCGATCGATCTACGTTCCCACCCTCATCTATGGTCATGAGCTTTGGGTTATGACCGAAAGAACAAGATCTCGGATACAAGCGNACTAACATTGTTACTGAGGCAACACATTACATTATTTTATTAAAAAACAATATTCAATTTTGATCATGACAGAAAAAAACATGTACTTGGGTACCAGTTCAATAAATTCTCTCAATAAAAGTTAATGAGACTAACTCGAAAGTATAGACAAAATCATATTTTTAACACGCACTAAAATACGTACGTTCAGTGCAAGTGTATGTTATACATGAACACAGAAGAACAGAATTTTAATTAAGTCATCTTTTTAAAAATTCTTAAATTTATAAAGTTGTACTTTTTCTGTGACGCGGTTAGAAAAATAAAATAATAAAAAAATAAGCTTCAAAGTCATTTATTGTCAATATTGTGCATCTGTATTATTCTAATTTTATGTCCACTAAAATTGCAGCACAGAAAAGCCATAACAATAAACAAATACATTATATAAAAACTGGAGCGTGAGATCGATAGGCGGATAGGTGCAGCATCCGCAGTGAAGCGGGCGCTGTACCGGTCTGTCGTGGTGAAGAGAGAGCTGAGTCGAAAGGCAAAGCTCTCAATTTACCGATCGATCTACGTTCCCACCCTCATCTATGGTCATGAGCTTTGGGTTGTGACCGAAAGAACGAGATCTCGGATACAAGCGGCTGAAATGAGTTTTCTCCGCAGGGTGTCTGGACTCTCCCTTAGAGATAGGGTGAGAAGCTCAGTCATCCGGGAGGGACTCGGAGTAGAGCCGCTGCTTCTCCACATTGAGAGGAGCCAGTTGAGGTGGCTCGGGCATCTGGTTAGGATGCCTCCTGGACGCCTCCCTGGTGAGGTGTTCCGGGCATGTCCCACCGGGAGGAGGCCCAGAGGAAGACCCAGGACACGCTGGAGGGACTATGTTTCTCGGCTGGCCTGGGAACGCCTTGGGATTCCCCCAGAGGAGCTGCTCCAAGTGGCTGGGGAGAGGGAAGTCTGGGCCTCCCTACTTAGGCTGCTACCCCCGCGACCCGACCCCGGATAAGCGGACGAAAATGGATGGGATGGATGGATTATATAAAAACAACTATTAAACTTTGGTTTTTGTTTCTGCCTACCGTAATATCTGGTGGAAATACATTTCATAAACAATATTAGACATACAACCTTACCATCTACATTTTAAAATTGTGTGATAATATTATGATCACAAGAAAGTTCATGCTCAATAGTCCAGGTATCAAATCCGATCATTCTCAATCAGTTCATCTGGACAGTTTCTTTTTAGTAGAAACGTTTCACCCTCACTCCAGAGGGCTTCGTCAGTCAGAGTAGTCTCAGCACACTGAAATTACCCCACCAAGTAAACAACTTAAGTGGACCAACCAGTTTGCTGTAGCCAAGATGGTTTCTGGAGGCTGTCCTGTCCCTCGTCGACTCCTCCCAGGCAGGTAGCCATGTCCAAAGTGGTTCAAGACAAGAAAGTTCATGCTCAATAGTCCAGGTATCAAATCCGATCATTCTCAATCAGTTCATCTGGACAGTTTCTTTTTAGTAGAAACGTTTCACCCTCACTCCAGAGGGCTTCGTCAGTCAGAGTAGTCCCAGCACACTGAAGTTACCCCACCAAGTAAACAACTTAAGTGGACCAACCAGTTTGCTGTAGCCAAGATGGTTTCTGGAGGCTGTCCTGTCCCTCGTCGACTCCTCCCAGGCAGGCAGCCATGTCCAAAGTGGTTCAAGACAAGAAAGTTCATTCTCAATAGTCCAGGTATCAAATCCGCTCATTCTCAATCAGTTCATCTGGACAGTTTCTTTTTAGTAGAAACGTTTCACCCTCACTCCAGAGGGCTTCGTCAGTCAGAGTAGTCCCAAGCACACTGAAGTTACCCCACCAAGTAAACAACTTAAGTGGACCAACCAGTTTGCTGTAGCCAAGATGGTTTCTGGGGGCTGTCCTGTCCCTCGTCGACTCCTCCCAGGCAGGCAGCCATGTCCAAAGTGGTTCAAGACAAGAAAGTTCATTCTCAATAGTCCAGGTATCAAATCCGCTCATTCTCAATCAGTTCATCTGGACAGTTTCTTTTTAGTAGAAACGTTTCATCCTCACTCCAGAGGGCTTCGTCAGTCAGAGTAGTCTCAGCACACTGAAGTTACCCCGCCAAGTAGACAACTTAAGTGGACCAACCAGTTTGCTGTAGCCAAGATGGTTTCTGGATGCTGTCCTGTCCCTCGTCGACTCCTCCCAGGCAGGCAGCCATGTCCAAAGTGGTTCAAGACAAGAAAGTTCATGCTCAATAGTCCAGGTATCAAATCCGATCATTCTCAATCAGTTCATCTGGACAGTTTCTTTTTAGTAGAAACGTTTCACCCTCACTCCAGAGGGCTTCGTCAGTCAGAGTAGTCTCAGCACATTGAAATTACACCACCAATTAAACAACTTAAGTGGACCAACAAGTTTGCTGTAGCCAAGATGGTTTCTGGAGGCTGTCCTGTCCCTCGTCGACTCCTCCCAGGCAGGCAGCCATGTCCAAAGTGGTTCGAGACAAGAAAGTTCATGCTCAATAGTCCAGGTATCAAATCCGATCATTCTCAATCAGTTCATCTGGACAGTTTCTTTTTAGTAGAAACGTTTCACCCTCACTCCAGAGGGCTTCGTCAGTCAGAGTAGTCTCAGCACACTGAAATTACCCCACCAAGTAAACAACTTAAGTGGACCAACCAGTTTGCTGTAGCCAAGATGGTTTCTGGAGGCTGTCCTGTCCCTCGTCGACTCCTCCCAGGCAGGCAGCCATGTCCAAAGTGGTTCAAGACAAGAAAGTTCATGCTTAATAGTCCAGGTATCAAATCCGATCATTCTCAATCAGTTCATCTGGACAGTTTCTTTTTAGTAGAAACGTTTCACCCTCACTCCAGAGGGCTTTGTCAGTCAGAGTAGTCTCAGCACACTGAAATTACCCCACCAAGTAAACAACTTAAGTGGACCAACCAGTTTGCTGTAGCCAAGATGGTTTCTGGAGGCTGTCTTGTCCCTCGTCGACTCATCCCAGGCAGGCAGCCATGTCCAAAGTGGTTCAAGACAAGAAAGTTCATGCTCAATAATCCAGGTATCAAATCCGTCAAATCGGATTTGATAACTGAATTTGAAAACTGGTTGGTCCACTTAAGTTGTTTACTTGTGTGGTAATTTCAGTGTGCTGAGACTACTCTGACTGACGAAGCCCTCTGGAGTGAGGGTGAAACGTTTCTACTAAAAAGAAACTGTCCAGATGAACTGATTGAGAATGATTGGATTTGATACCTGGACTATTGAGCATGAACTTTTTTGTCCCTAACCACTTTGGACATGGCTGCCTGCCTGGGAGGAGTCGACGAGGGACAGGACAGCCTCCAGAAACCATCTTGGCTACAGCAAACTGGTTGGTCCACTTAAGTTGTTTACTTGGTGGGGTAATTTCAGTGTGCTGAGACTACTCTTGACTGACAAAGCCCTCTGGAGTGAGGGTGAAACGTTTCTACTAAAAAGAAACTGTCCAGATGAACTGATTGAGAATGATCGGATTATGATCACAGTTATATTAGTTGTAGTGCAAACCATAAAATAATCTTTTTTTTATTTTTATTTTTATTATTTTTTACATTTTGTGGCACTAGTGGCCTTTATTGGAGAGAGGGAGAGGATGAAACGGAGGAGAGGGGTGGAGACACCACAGAAATAGCTCGCCGGATCTGGGACGCGAACCCGCGAGCCTGTGGAGAGGCGAAAGCCCCAAGCATATGTGCCTCGCGCTTATCTCACTACGCCACAGCGGGGCACAACCATAAAATAATCTTGACATAAATACGGTTTCCCCTTACTTACCTTGTTTCCAAAACCTGAATGGGACTCTCCCCAAATTCACTACTTCTCAGACCTTCCCCAATGCCATAATCTCTGCATTAAAACATATAATGTAGTTCAAACAATAATCAGATATTCTTTTCAACACATTTATCACACAATGAAGTATTTTGTATGGCACGTTTCATATGCTGTGTCACTTCCAACTTACCCTATAATTCTAAATTATATTTGGTTGTAGAATGATTCATACATAATAATCTATCAAAACAAACATCTAATAAATCTCAATGAGTTCTGCTGAGTTTAAATAAACACAGAGTGCTTGCCAATATAAGCTTTCAATATCATTTCCTTACTGATCAGAGGATGATCCACCAATACTGGTATTTAATATTTTAATATTTTACGTCATTTTGCAGGTATACGGACAAATTTATCTAACATATCAAAGCATGTAGGATGATTTAAAAAATAGCATCAAACAACCATCTTCCATCCTGTTCTGCTGCTAGAAGTAAAATTTGAACTTTTTACGCACTCCTTTCATCCTGCTTCACTGCAGGCTCATGTCCGCAGCAGACAAACGCGTCCCCCCCACCGCAAGTTTTACAGATTTTATGCAAAAAATTAATGGTTTTTGAGGCCCTTTATACAGGTAAACGTCCAAAGAGGTTGACATGTATGCATCAACAACATATTGTGTAGGAGAACTAACAGACTTTTTGATTATGAACACCAAATGATCTGCAGACAATATGCTAAGTGCTAGTTGTTGTGATCATGCCTCTCTTACACAGACAGCGCAGTTACAGTACTTTCATCATATCTGCATGCTGATCCACAATAAGTTAGGATAACTAAATGTACGTATCGAAACAATACTGAGGTTGAATGAGTTAGCTGCTATCATTAGCATCACGTCAGCTGTAGGTCGGAAAACGGTTTTAGCCTGTTGTAGATAATATCATGGCATTTGCGCTATCACATGATTCAAGCAAAGACACTTACTTGTCAAGCAGGAAAGTTGCTAACTCTGCATCGCTTTGCAATCCTTTGAGCACCCGAAGCTCTCGTCACCTCCGCCATTTTGAAACAGCTACTGTTTGAGACGGGAACGTGCGCGGATGCGCGCTGCAGCTGGGAGAGGCGGGGGAAGGGCGGGGGAAGCTCGTGCATGAAAATAACTCTGTTTTTATTGGCTGGTTAAACTCGGGGCGCTCTGGTTTTTATAAATGCTATTTTAACCACCGGGAGACGCGAGAGGAATATAGTATTTCTCAAAGATTAGCTGTCTAACATCAGTCTGTCAAAAAATAGTGACAGAGAGAAGAAATATGTTTTAAAAAAAAGCTACATACCGTATTCGTCGGCGTATAAGTCACACCGGAGTATAAGTCGCACCAACCTAATTATGCCCAATTAAATGGAAAAATCAACCTATAAGTCGCACCGGCCTATAGGTCGCACCTCACGTGAACTGGTGTTTTGCCCAAAATGGACTGGCTGCCAAATTGTTTGGAAGGACTTTTGACAAGATTATCACATAAAAACTACAGTATTTTGTTTGATGTGTCTTAGTTGAACTTTTCATTAATAAATGAACATTATTTTGGACTGGCTGCCAAATTGTTTGGAAGGACTTTTGACAAGATTATCACATAAAAACTACAGTATTTTGTTTGATGTGTCTTAGTTGAACTTTTCATTAATAAATGAACATTATTTTGGACTGGCTGCCAAATTGTTTGGAAGGACTTTTGACAAGATTATCACATAAAAACTACAGTATTTTGTTTGATGTGTCTTAGTTGAACTTTTCATTAATAAATGAACATAATTTTTGTATATTTTGTGTCTTTCATCATTTATCTTTAAAGATAAACACATAAAAATATATTTTTATTAGCTGACATTACAGTAAAAAACGTGTCTCAGTTTAAAATGATGACAGAAACAGATACTGTATTTATTTTATGGTTTTTATTTATTTATTCAAAACCATTGAAGTCTTCATCTTCTGTGTCACTGCACCATTTTTGGACCAGGCAGATGTCAACAGTGTAGGTACTGTAAAGGGTTTCTTAGCGCCCATAGCGGCCGAAACTGGTACTGCACCATTTTTGGAGTTTTTGACCAAAGTCAAATTATGACCAAAATATTGGTAAAGTCGACGTATAAGTCGCACCGGCCTATAAGTCGCAGGGCTTAGAAATGTAGGCAAAAAGGTGCGACTTATACTTCGGAGAATACGGTACCCTAGCTTTAAGTCCGCAGAAATAAATAGACTCTTAGAAGAAAATCGAGGACTGAGGCAGTAGGTGAACAGAGTTAAGTTACTGTAAATGATTTATGACACAATGAAATGAAATAAACATACAAAAGGTTCAACTGTTGTCATAAGATTACAGTTTCCCCTAGTTAACTTGCCATGGCGGGGTGTTCATCTCATCCATGATTTTTGTTGATGGGGGGAAGGTCACATGTCTGAGTGCAGCTTGTTCTAACAGTTTTTGAGTGGGTGCGGGAGGCATTCAGAATGAGGGAAGAGGCAACGTGAGTGCTCCCTTTAACTTTTCAGCTAGAAAGCCTGTATTTTGCGCAGCTAGCTTAGTGCTATGCAAGTGCCAGGGGGGTGGTCAAGTTTGGTTTGGTAGGCGGGGTGCTCAGTTCTATTGACGGGGTGGGGCACCCCGCTTGCATAATGGTAGGGGAAACACTGGATTATTTACATCCACATATCTAATTTTTGGTGGTTCTTAATTGTAACCTGTTGTGATGCTAAACAAAGGTTTAAAATTTTTAACATATTAAATATTTCTGGCATAAAAATAAAATTACAAAAGCTTCTCATTTGTTAAAGCCATCTTTATTAAGCAAAGTATGTGCCTCACATTTTACTGGTGCATGAAGAACAAAACCATGTCTTTTCCTGTGCAGGTGCAAGCTACAGTCCCACACAACTTAAATGGATTAGGGTAGCACACTGCTTTTATTACAGACTGTGAAGGTTTGTCCAAGTTTGTCACATAAACTGAATGCATGTTGGATGCTGTAACCCTCCCAGCCCTATGGTGTTGCCAGGTTAAAGATCGGTTTTGCTGTCTTGATGTCCTTTCAATGTACTCAGCCTGCTCGTTGGAAACTGAGACACTACCAACAAGTGATTTGCAGTGCATGCGCAAATCTGATATGCCCTTGCCATCCCTTGTAGCATCCAGCAGAGAGTGAAGGGAACGTGGCACATGGTCAACAAATTCTCCACAATATTCAGGCAAACAGGACAGCACAGCAGCTTGTGGTGTTGCCTCGTGAATTAGACTGAAAAAGGAGTCCAGCTGCTCCTTTGACACAGTCCCAGCTGCCCTTGTCCGTGTAGTCCTGATACCAGGTGATGCTAGAGATCCTTCTTACACAATTTGGTTAAGAGCTTTGCACTTTGCTTTTGGACTTGTAAAGTCAATTTTATATCCTGGTTCTGGTTCCACTTTAGACAGATTGCCTGGAATCATCCAGTATGCAGGTCTGCCTGTCACTGTCTCTCTGCACTGGAAAAAATGCCCCTCTAAAAATAAGAAAAAAAAAAAAAGTAAAATAAGATTTTTTTGCTTGAAATAAGCAAAAAAATCTGCCAATGGAACAAGTGAAAATTCACTTGACAAGATTCTTAAAATAAGACATTTTGTTCAAGTCAAACAAGATATGCGGAATCTTGAAACTAGCTACAAAAATCTAGTTTTGAGCAATATTTTACTACAATTGTGAGCTTTTCTTGTCTTATAATAAGATTCTGATGCTCAAAAGTAGTACACTGGAGAAAAGTCTACTCTGAAAACAAGTTTAAAACAACTTAAAATTAGTTTTTTTTTTGATTGAAATAAGCAAAAAGATCTGGTAACAAGTGAAAACAAGATATGCGGAATCTTGAAACTAGCTACAAAAATCTAGTTTTGAGCAATATTTTACTACAATTGTGAGCTTTTCTTGTCTTATAATAAGATTCTGATGCTCAAAAGTAGTACACTGGAGAAAAGTCTACTCTGAAAACAAGTTTAAAACAACTTAAAATTAGATTTTTTTTTGACTGAAATAAGCAAAAAGATCTTCCAACAAGTGAAAATTGTCTTGACACGATTTCTAAAAATAAGACATTTTATCTTTTTACAAGATAAACAATCTTAAACCTAGCTGCAAAAAATCTCATTCTTAGCAATATTTTACTACAATTGAGCGTGTGATGCTTAAAATTAGTATACATCCCTAAAACTTTTACTCATTTTTAGTTCTACAGATGTTTCAAATGTTTCTCCAACCCGTTATCAAATTTAACCAACAAACGTAATAATACATGTCTTGTCAAAACCTTCAAACATTTTCTGTAATGACAAAAAATGAAAGGTATTCTTTAACTTCAACACATTTATTTTATCACAATGGTTTCAGCAGCAATGCAACAACTACTACTCCCAATTACAACTGTAGTTAACACTTGATTATATTTTTTTAAAATAATATAAAACACCTTCAACAAAATAAAAACAATTTTTGCTATGAAAAATGGAGAGTATACTACTGGGCACCATGAAAAACGAGGGAGCCACTACAACTTCAAATGTTTAAACATAAAATGTCTTTGGGAAATGTTGTGATAGGCACATCTCCTACCGTGAGCAGGCAGTTGGACGAACACACAATCAGAATTGGACAGGAGAGGGAGAGTTTTCCTGGGGGCTTTGAGGTCCTGTTTTTCCTGAAACACAAAGACATATTTCTGTTGGCATGATGAATCATATTTTAAGATTGTGGAATATAAGCCAGATAAATAAATAAAATAAAGAGAGAACCTGTAAAACTATCATGTTAAATATGACGCGGTTGAAAATTTGGGTGCACTAACTGTGCTGGTGAACCAAAAAAAAGTTTAGAAACACCAGTGCAATCAGTGCAAGAAGTTAGTGTAGAACCATGGGAAAAAATGTATCAATTAAAAAAATGATTTTGAGTAAGATATTTCCAGCAACCTGCAAAGATTTTGTTTCTTTCCACCTTGAAAACTTTAATATCCAAATACTATGTTAGGTTTATTCTTTAAAAAATAATAACACCAATTTCTCATTAACATTCAAATAATAATGCATTATTGTAATTAAAAAGATAAATTAATCTACATTTCTGGAAATGTTTGAATTATCAGAATAATCCAGGTTATCAATATTATACTTTTGATAACAATTTACCTTTGTCCACGAGAGGAAGACCTCGACCTCCAACGCCGCCTCTGAGAAAGGGACTGTCTTGGCCAGGTCTGACTGATCTGTTTAAAGCATGCAACAGCAAAATTGGTACACATCGCATCGTGAGTTAGATGAATTGTTACATCTCTAATTTTGATCATATTTAAATTAAATACCTTTGATCATTAGAAAGAGACTCAGAGGGACTCCTGCTACCATTGCATCCCAAGATTTGAGATTGAGTGCTTGAAGGGATGTCCATCGGGGTTCTTTCTGCATTTTAGAGGGTTTAAACATAAGTGTTAATATGTCAAAAATGTAAATTACTTTACACAAGGTTTCCAAGTACCCCAAGATGATAGTTGTGCAATATTTACCTGACTGTGCATTCATCCTTTTAGGAGGAGTTGGAAGAGCAAAGTCATCTATAATAAAACAGTCAACAGTAAAAAATAAATTAAAATAAAAGTGATTTTACATCTATAGTAAGTAATTAGCCTGTTACTGATATGGTGGTGATTGAAATACTACATAGATTTGTTCTTAAAAAAAGAAATAAAAGTTACATGGATTAGCTTATTATGTGCAGGATGTGGCTTATTTTTATTGTGAAATATGTAACAAAAAGTGTAAGTGACTTAGCTGTGCGTTTGCAGTAAGAACAATTGCATACCTCCAATGATTCTAGAATTGTCAGCCCACCTTGTGTGACATGACCCACCACCAAGGTATAACTATCCTCTTTTGATGTGGTATACCCCCAAATTAATCAGTGGTGAAAAAAAATTTAACATACCCTCACAAGGAAAAACATTTCTAGACTTCTTGGTAGCTTTTTGACCTAAAATAAATAAAAAAATATACATGCTGTAAGACAGTAGTCATATTTTGAACAAACTATACCTGTGAAGGAAATTTTGTGACCGATTGTCAGATGCAGTTTTGTATTTCATACTTTTTGATCATTGCAGCCATAACGTTAAAACAGAGAATTGGTGTGTCTTATCATACGAGGCCTTTCCGTGTGCATAACAAAGTTGGTTACGTTCTAATGTCTGATGCAAACGGTACCACCTTCATGCGACCACGAAGTCAGGTTGATTCATCATTATTGCAGAAGAGGTTTTCTGGGAGTTCTTGAGTTTGCAGCTCTGAGAGAGCCTGGGACAGCTTAGGCTCGGTTTTGTCTTGCTTTTCCGATAAGGCCAAGGTTTTTTACTCTGAGGCCTGATGCTGCCTGGCTTTGGCTCACTGTTTGGCTTTGCAGTTCCACAAATTAATGCAACAATAAACGGCTCTAACTTTTTCACACTGCAGAGAATGGGCAAAATTTGTACATTTGATGATTTAAATAATGGTACACCATCTACATTGAAATTTAGCTGTATCTCATTTTCTGTTGAAAAAAAATTGGGATACTGTGAGCACATTTTCAGAAGTCCTGTCTCCACACCAAAGTTTTGATACTTTGCATTTCACTTTCTATTTCTCTCCTACATTTTTTTTTCTTTTTTCTGTTGTTTGTTGTTTAAGGAAATTCTACCATTGCTGTTCATCATTCTTTAGTTTGTAGCAGGTCGCTTTTGTAAATGAGCCCTCGAGGCTCAATGAGATTTACCTGACTAAATAAAGGTTGAATGAATGAAAAAGTAGAGGAACTGGCCACCACATAGATCTGTGACGTCTATTTCACTGGGATTTCCTAACAGGGTTCTGGCATCTTTTGGTAGCCGGTGTCCATGTTTGCGTAGCACCAATAGCAGCTCATCTACTGATGTGCATGTCACCTTATTCTTTACAGCCCATTTAACCAAATCACTTCTCAGATCACTTGGTTCCTCCTCGGACAAAGTTCCAATTTCTACATCACTTTCACTATCACTGTTTGGCAGGAGGCAATCATCTTGATAGTCATCTTCTCCTGTATCAGGTTGGTTGTGTATCTGTATGTCTATTGGGCTATCAGCAAAAGAAAGTTCTGGGTTCTCATTTGAGGGACCTGGATTCTCTTCTGAGTCACTAGACTCCACCAATGCACGTAAATGTGCATTTAGTCGTCTCCATTTTTTGTGATACATCTGGGAGTGAAATAAAAACCAACAATATTTCTAAGCCTAAATGTTTTATAAATAGAAACATTAAATTTTAAAATAAGAAGTGAAAACAGTCAATCATTTTTAAACATATTTCAAATTAACCTGTCTAATTTTTTCAAAAATGTAAAAAATTACTTTTTTACAGGGTTACAGTACTTTCAGATCAAAATGGATGGCTGGGTTAGGTTTGGAGACAACTCACCACTGAAGGCGACTTGGATCGTGTTTTTCCAAATCTGTGGAAAAGAGCAAGGAGAGGAATGTGAAATCTCAACCTTATTTTAAAAGTTTGTGGATGGAAAGTATGTCAATATACCACATTCACCAACAGAGACATTGAACATTCTTGTTTAGACAAATACCCATGAAGCAGGTGTGTTTGGGGCCTCTGCACATTCTCCATCAGCAGTAGATTAATACCCCTCTGCTTAGTTCATGTAACATTAACATTTATCTTTGTGTGACCACAGCCAATGCTGACAGATATAAGAGGGGGAAATGTTTTTTTTTTAAGCACATGATTAAAAAAAGTCATTAATGATGGGCAGTACATGTATAGGGGATAAGTTTTATCGTTTAATGTTAAACATATTTCTGAGACATTTTAGGCTTAGTGGCTGAAGAGTTATGACACTGTTTTATACACCGTTTACTGATTTTATATGCTCAGGAAATGTTACTGTTTGATTAAACTATTCTCTCTGGACTTTAGACAAACACGAATTACATGGTTTACTAGTTTAGTTAGCTTAGGAGCCCATTTTTCATATAATCATAACTTAATCAAGTAGTTTCTCTTCATCCAGTGCAGGTAACATAGTTACTGCCGCTGGTCCACAGACAACAATACATTGTGCTCGATAACCAGAACACATCACACATAATATATATACTACTATGATAGACTACATTATTACTTAAAGGCTAATACACTTAGAGTTCACATCTAGAAAACAGTTTTACTGATTTAAGACTCTGCTCGCACATCCATCTACAGAGATAACGCACACCAGAACACCATATCTTAGTCAGAAGAGAGGCCACTGTATGCATATAAATGTATTTTATGTCTGTACGCTGATTAATCATTATGCCTGTCATAATAAATTCTTTTTTATACAAATACTCTCTCTCTCCTTTTGAGCACCTCTCTAAGAGTTTAGGACTCTTCATGGCCTAACAGAGCAGACAAAAACATTAAACTCCAGCTCTTTTTTTTCCAACCAGCTCATTTAGCATACCATCACAACAGTCCAGTGTTAGCGCGGGTTAGCTAGCTAGCTAGCCCGCGCTAACACTGCTAGCCCCCTACATGCGTTCCGCTCCGGTCCGACCTCCGCAGCAAATACGCACTCATTTTAATCAATGAGACTGTTACTGGCTCCGCACGGCGACTGTGTAGCTAGCTCGGACGGTAGCTTGCAGTCCGAGCTAGCTATCTCGAAAAAATCGGCTCGAAATGTACAGCTCGAAAATATCGGCACAGCTAGTAAGCCGTTGGTAAATTCTGCTGTTGACTGTACGCCCCAAAATAATCGTTCAAAGTTTGTCACGGGTTTATTAACTAATGTGATTTACAAAACTTTACTTACTGTTGTTGCTGAGCCCGCGCAAAGACGATTACGAATTACTTCACGCATGCGCACACCGTTCTTCTTCTTCTTCTTCATGGGGTTTAAAGGTTCAGTATGCAGTTTCTGTAGAACTGCAGCACTTAGAAATATTTTCAACAGGCAAAGCATTCTGATCCCTCCCCCTCAGAGCCATATGTGGCTCTGCCCCCTTGTGGTCTGTTGAATTTCAAATTCAAGCTCTGTTTTTATTGGCTGATTCAAATTCAAGCTCTGTTTTTATTGGCTGGTTACAAACTCTGTTTTTATTGGCTGGAAAATGGCGGGTCACCTTTTCTTTTTAGAAATGCTTATTTACCACCTGGAGAAGCAAGGGGACAATATTTTTTTTAATTTTTTTTTCAGAGATTACCTGGCTAACATCAGTCTGTCAGGAGGTAGTGACAGAGTGAAGAAATATGTTCATAAAAAAAGCTACATACTGAAGCTTTAATGGCGGTTTGCAAAACACTTTAGGTGTGCATTACCGCCACCACTGGTATGGAGTGTGGTTCTTCATGGGATAATTCTATGTGTACGCCTGATTAAACTACTGTATATGTATTTCAAATTCTATTAAACAACTTTGTTTTCTTAAAATATCTAATTATAATTTGGATATGTTTACTCTCTAAGTTATGTTGTAGTGCAGCTATTATGTTAAACTTTTCTTTTATCTCTTCAAATTCTCTCTTCATATATTCACGGTCTTGATCATAGTTTTGACATTCCTGTAGAACATGTTGCAATGTTTCATCTTGTCCACAGTGCTCACATTTGCCTGTATTGTGTTTCTTTATTTGAAATAATGAATAATTAAGTCCTGTGTGTTCAAATCTTAGTCTTGTTATTAATCTTTCCTCTTTTCTGCTCCTTCTTCCAGTTCGTGTTTCACCTACTGTCATTTTGATCCCATAAAACCATCTTCCTTTACTTTCTTCATCCCATCTTTTCTGCCATTCTTTCTTCAGTCTTTGTTTAATGATACTTTTTGCCTCTGATTTACTTGTTTTTACTGTGAAGTTGATCTGAGTTTGAGTTGCCTTCTTTGCCATCTTATCTGCTGTCTCATTTCCTTTTATCCCAATGTGTGCTGGTACCCATAAAAATGTTATTGTTAATCCCATTCTTTGTGTACTAAATAACTAATAACTAAGGAGTGCCAGTGCCAAGGAGTGCGAAGGAGTGCCAAGGTGTGGGAAGGTGTGGGAAGATGTGGGAAGGAGTGCGAAGGAGTGCAAAGGTGTGGGAAGGAGTGCGAAGGATCCCTTTTTTACTATATTTTTTCCCCTTGTCCCAAACGTAGAAAAATATGTTTATAGTAAATGGAGCTTATTTATGTAGCGTTTTCCAGCCCCCTATGAGGGGCCCCAAAGCTCTTTACAATACCAACCATCCACCCATTCATACACACATTCATACACCGGTAGCGGCAGACCCATGCAAGGCGCCATCCAGTCCTACCGGGAGCAACTCGGGGTTAAGTGTCTTGCCCGGGGACACAACGACACATGGGGAACCAGGATTCGAACCTCCAACCTTCCGATTGGGGACGACTGCCATTACCACTACGCCACGGCCGCCCCACGGCCGCTTAATCTGTCCTAACCACATTTATTTTATTAAAATCAATTATATGTTAAATTATATGTTAAAATAAATATGTGAAATGAACCTGCATTATTTGTCTATTTAATATAAACTGCACAGTAGGTATGTTTATGTAGTATTCAGCCTTGGAAAAAAATACAATGTAGAAAATGTTAATGAACTATTGGTTTAAAGAAATTGTATTAGGACAATGGAGTCTGTTCAAAGTTAAACAGAACCTGTATAAAAAATAGAATGATTAATACTTTGAGTGGGCATGCTGATCAAAGAAACAGATTTGTCTTAATTCAAGTTAGTTTGTTATCTTGAAACAAGATTTTTCACATTTTACAAACCTCACGACAACTGCAAATGTTAATGAAATGTCAAAAAAGCTTGTTTCAAATAAGAAATGACTCAAAACAAGATATTTTCAAGACTTTTTGCCTTATCAAGATTTTCAAGATGCATTGTCTCAAAACAAGTTGTTATGTCTTACTTAGAAATATGTTTTTGACTTATATTAAGTGTGATAAGAGGTTTTGACTTGAAATTAGAAAATTTGACTTGGTAAGATTTTACGTATTTGCAGTGTGCATCTGACAACTACCTCCAACTTAAACAGAATAGCAGCGACATGTGTGCATGACTCTCCTAAGCCCGCCATACAGGTGCAATGAGCACACAGTATAGCCCCATATGAATTTAGGATGGCTCAAGGCTTGAGTGGTGTTTCTTGCAAGTGTTGGGAGTGCATCACCTAAAAAAAATACACAAAATAGAGTAAAAATTACTTGCAATACAGACTTCAGAGTAAAATGTTCAAACAGCATATACAATATATTAAGATTAATGTGCTGCTTTGGGGTGTAAATTCATGTTCTGACTGAGATGCACAACCTCCACTCATTCTAACCTCACATATTTGTGAAAATGTATGTGTATTTGCTTGGATTTACAGTTAAAGTATGGATTACAGGTATATATGTTTATGCAGACACACAAAAATCGCATAAATTAATATGTGTGTATAGATATGTGTAAGTATGTGTATTTACAAAATATATACATACAAAATGTACACACACACACACACATACATATATATATA
>JBBPBX010009787.1:12558-23216 GCA_038048925.1 Garcialebias charrua | reverse complement strand
TATATATATATTTATATATAAGTGTGTTTGTATATATATATACACACACGCACACACACACACACACATATACCGGTATATGTGTGTGTGTGTGTGTGTATATACTGTATATATATACACACACACACACACACACACACACATACACAACTTGTGTCTTTAAACTAGCTGTGAAGTGACAATATTTGTATTACTTTGACTAAGATGACTAAGATGTTATGTTTAGGGTGTTTTACCTTTGCTGTGACCACGGTGTTGGTGCATCCTTCAGGTTTAAATGAATATAACTCTTGCACCCAACAATTGGTGAACAGCCCATGAGCCTCCAAGGACTTGTAGTTCCGAAATTCATCAAATGTGTAGGCACTGACACCATTTACAAGATAGCAAATAATGTCCATATTTGTTGTTGGTGGAAGTAGCCCTGGTTCGGACGTCCATGCCTTAGCTTAGCTGCTACCTCGTATGGATCAACGTTGTTAATTGACGTTAACTTTGCCATGTAACGGTCTCTGGCTTCCACGTTGAGTAGGGATGGGAATTGATAAGAAATTATCAATACCAATTCTTTTATCGATATCATTTATCGATTCAATTCCTTATCAATTCTGTTATCAATTCTCATTGGGTTAGGCAATAAAATATCGGGGGGGGGGGGGCTGCTGCTGCACTGACAGAAGCTTGCTGCCCTCTTCCTCAAAAAGTTATTCTAGGCTTGTCTCTTTTTGCTGCTTTACAGGAGGCATCTGAAATTATTGACATAACCATAACTTCTAATTCACCAAGTTTCAATTTTAAAATAAATAGTGTAATAATCCATGCAATTGATCATCTTTCATTACAAAAAAACAAAACTTACATAGTTATCATCTTCATCCTCTTCTGCCTCCCTCTGCGTCTCTCCCAGCTCTGTCAGCTTCAGAAGAAATTCACCATTAAAAACAGTGAGCAGCAAGAAAAGCTCTCACAACAGAAAGAGGCTACAATGAAACACACTGAACAAAAATATAAAACGACACTTTTGTTTTTGCTCCCATTTCTACGGTGGCATTTTTAGGTCTGTTGTATGTTGGATATCGTCATCCTGAAAGCTAAAGGTGTGCTAGCATTAGCCTCTGATCCAGCCAGACTCCGGAAATCCTCGTTAACTAAATGTTATTACAGGAGATGGAGATTATTTATACAACACAATGGAAGCAGTAAAGCAAAAATGTAACAAGTGACAGGAACTGGATGAGATTAACGTTACCTGCTGCAACATTTAAAACAGAGGAAGACGCTTTCGCTTTGTTAGCTCCACTTCCGCCACCACCACCAAGCTGCGTGTTAAAGACGGTACATTTGTGCAAACTCACCTCATGCTGAGTGGTCAAATGCTTCTGCATGTTAGAAGTATTTCCACCCTTTATTGTAATCGATGCTTTGCATGTGTTGCAAGTAGCCCTGGTTTTGTCTTCGCTTCTTCCTCGACGCCATGTTGAACACCAAATACGGCGCATGTCTGTGATATCATCACGTAAATGCGTCACCACGACGAGTCAGTAGAATGAGTCAGTAGAACGATAAACAGAATCGTTAAGACAAGCAGCTTACAATTCCAGGGAATTGAACTCCTAATAACAGGTTATCTAAAAGAACCGGTTCTCGATTCCCATCCCTAACATTGAGTTTATCTCAATACAGCTTCTTCTCATTTTTATATTTACTTTCCATTTTGCAGATGTTATTGTTCTTATCACTGTGTTTACCACGGACTTACTCTGTTTACCTGAACCGGTATCTGCGCAACCATAGTGCGCAACCCCCCAACATGGCGACTGGAAGTGCATAAATCCCATGTCTGCAAAAGACAGATAGAAGAGACCTTTATTATCATTGCACATGAATACAGTGAAATCTGGGTTTGCTTCCCTGAACAAAAGTAAAAACAAAATATAAAAAAATATAAAAATATAAACTGTTTTAAAGTTAATAACAGGTTTGAAACACTCCAAATGTGCAACACAAGCAGATTGATATTACACCAGTTGTCCCTTATTCAGTTTTTATTACAGATTTTATTAAGCAACGGCGGACATATATTTAAATCTGTTTGTTCTTGTCTGGATTTATCTGTACCTTTTTCCTGATGGTAACAGTTCTCATATAATAAATAATAATATAAATAAATCATCCACAAATATTTTTTTAACAGCAGCAAGTATGACATCATTAACAGCTTTTATTTTGAAAACTCCCAAAGGTTTCTACCATAATTCATAGTGTTTGTGTGCATAACAAAACCATCATTTTGGAAGTGGAGACTGGCTTGATGGCATTTTTTTACTGCCTGACGTTCTCAGAGTTGGGGCAGGAGCTACATGTCAGACCACCACCAACCACATGTTTTTTTTCTGTTACAGATGAAGTTCATGTTAATAAATGTTGTGAAGCTGAGAAGAGTTCCTAGGTGAGCGATTCATCAGTTCACTGGTATCAAACCAAACATCAGAGTTACACAGGTATGTATTTATTTACTTCAGTCTAAAGTGAAGTGTGGAGCTAGGCTGTTAGGAACTGTTTGGATCTTGCAGTCAAGTTGTCCACAATTCATATTTTTTTTAAATCTTGCTCTTATTCACAGCTTGTTACAGCATCACGATGCGTTCAGTTTCAACTAGAAAATACACTCTGCTACACCAACTGTTTTATGATATTTGAAATCAACCCAAATGTTTAATGTTTATCATATTTTCAGGCTCGTGAAGGATCGGCACAGCTGTTTAGAAGAAAACAAACACAGACTCCCTTAAAAATAATTATATCATTTATTAAAGAAAACTGTGACAAATAAAAGAAAAAGTAAACATACATGTTCAAACACACAAACTGTTTTCCTGCTAGAAATAGTCATTTAAATCCACCACAGAAATTAAACAGTAACTTCACACAAGCAAGGCATTGACGTGTAACAAATTACAGTTATCTCCTCACCTTGACACTGAACTGGGAAGCCGCACTGTTCGGCTAGAGATATGGTCATCAATGCACACCGGGCGTTGGATCAGAACCCACGGTTGACTCCCAAAGACTCTAAGTGTGCTGTAACCGTTTTATACCTTGTGGGGTGTATGTGTATGTGCGTGCGTGTGATGACTTCACTCAAACTTGTTTTTCAAAGCGGTGCTAGGCACCGGGTCAGTTTGCCCTCAACTGAAACTACAACTCATCCCTATATTTTTGAGCACAACAACTTCACTCCCTTTTCAGAAGAACTGCAGGCTTGAAGTAGAAGGGTGATATGCATTCATTCATCAAAGACCTTATGGCTGTTTCTGAGAAGTACCGGGCCCTGTACTTCAAAGAAACTCCGGGCCTTTGAAGCAAAACAGCACAAACCCCCCACTTCAAGGCCAGTTTAATGAACATATAATATCATTCAGACACTAAACTAAAATGTTTTCTCCAGACATCGTGTGTAACTAACAAGTGTTGATTAAGTCTTAACATAAAAATTGATAACGTTAGTCAGTAAACATTTAATACCAACACTCATATTTCATTCCACCCACTGTTTACTGTCTAATTTTGAAACAATTTCTCCTGTCACCTCATAAGGCATGTATATATCCAGCCTTGTAAAGCTACACACCAAACTTATTATCTCTCATTACAATTTCAATCTTCATTCTAAGACATTGTTACAAACTAATCTAATTATATGATCCTTCCTACAAAACAAAGCACTAAAAATGTAAAGGATGGACACTGCAAATCCTCGCTCTAAACCTTTTCCTGTTCAATACATGTGAACACCCTGAAATTGGATAGGCAGACTTATGAAACTCAATCTATTTGTTTTGGCACCCTGGACTTGTTCATTGCGCATCAGAAGGGATCCAAGGAGAGAACATACAGTAATTAGTTAATCAATAAGTCTTGTTATCTCAACTCCCACGAGTGTACAACACATTCATCCTTTAAAAAGGCACCTAGTTATTTTTTAAGGACGATTTTACTGTCCTTTGCATGTCATAGGCGATATGTATTTGTAACTCAAATTAATCATCATTCAGTCTTATCATCATTTAGTCTTAAAAACAAATCACATTTCGTCATTTCAGATTAAAAAAAAGAAAGAAAAAAAACTCAAGGAACAATCAGAAATGTTCCAAATTCGTTGTCACTTCACCATGGATCTTCGTGGCTCCACCCTGTGGAACAGCTTGCACTAAAATCTGCAATTTCTAACTGTCTTTTTTAAAATTCATATTTTCTTGCTAAACAGAAATTAAAGGTTGATGCAAAAGGTCGTTGCATTGGAACGTCACATTCGCTGGACACCTTATGCTTACATTCGTCACCAGCAGGAAAGTTATCCTGTCTTCTCAACACGGTTCAGTTTGTGGCAAAGACCCTCTCTGTCCCCCTCAGGACACGTCTTGTCATCGAGGAGGAGGGGTCACCAGCATCACTGTGTCACAGATGAACTTGAACGCCACCCTCTGGCGCGTCGGACACCCAGCAGCACCGTGACACCGATAAAGTGATGACCCAACAGGCGACACCAGTCTCAGGCGCTTCTCTCTGGAGTCTGTCACGTTGTCCCTTGGGCCTACCACTGTTGTCCCATCAAACAGACGACGAGGACAAGCCACGAGGCACAAAGCTGTGGAAAAAAACAAAGGCTTTTGACAAAATAGAATAACAAGGATTAGTGATCTCTTAGATACATTCTTTAAACTTGAAAAAAACTTGAAAACCCTCTCCTTTTTTAAAAATAAGCATGAAAACCAACACTTTTTGTACATTTTTCCCCTTCAATCAATTTCTAATGTCACCTGTTGACCAATTTGTCCTAATTTCTGAGGCTTGACATGTTCAACGGCTCAAAACACAGCAGTGACTTTTTTTTCTTCTTTCCTCCACCTGATCTTTTTTTCTATCACCCTTTCCTCTCAGAGCTGATGTTTCCTTCCTATTCTGGAGATGAGGCAGATGCTGCATATAAAAAAAACATCAAACAAGGACCGTCTCCTGACCTCCGTTCCTTCAACAACACAAATAGTTCTGCACCTCTCTAAACTCCCCCTGTCTCCTTCAGCCCCCTCTGCTCCTCACTCTCACATCTCCTCTCAGGGCTGCTGTTTACATCTTAGCTCTTCTCTCTTTCTCTCTCTCTCTCTGTTCGCTTTGACACCTCCGTTCTTTCTCGTCCCAAACGTTCCACACATCCATCAGCCTCCACTACTCCTCTTTAAACTTCCTCTTTTACTCCTTCTTTTCAGTTTTCAACCACTTTCCTCGTGCGTTCTTCAATCCGGCTGACCAACTCAGCAACCAAAACACACTCACATTTTTTTCCTTCCTTTTTCAGAACAAAGCTTATCTCAGCCTCTTGTAAACAACCTTGTTTCACTCCGTTTTTATTTTTCCCCTGCTACTGTCTTCGGTCAGAGGCACACACACATGTGTCGCTGCGACCCCTGGCACAGGCGCTCCCCTCTTCTAACCAACCATTCTCCTCATTCTTTCTTCAAAACCGCGTGCAGATCTAAACTCGGCTGCTTATACACAAGGGGCAGACGCTGAACCAACACGATGCACCTTTTAACCTCTTTATCTGACATAAAACATCTCTCACACACAACCGGACAAAGGGAGCGGGGTTGCTGTAGCTCCGCGCACACACATTACTCATGACAGATGAGACAGAGGGGGAGCCGTCACCACTCCGCTGCTGCTCACACCTCCTCCCTCATCCTGGACATATCTTAGTCTTTTTCTCTTCCTCCCTATCTTCAGAACTGTTACTCAATCACTTTCGTTCTCTCTGTTATTTTTCTTAGGTGCACACATGCACCTCTAAAGTCCTCTAACAAATACACTTCAAACTTTTGGACAACTTCCAACTTTCTAGCCTGCAGAAATGCTTCCCACACACAGCTGCACAGACATACAGAAAAGCGCTTGCTCCTCTTTTTTTTACTTTAACTGGGCTGTCAAAAATAAATCACCAGACATCACAACAAGGGTTCTTCCTGTCAACCCTGGCAAAATACTTCTGTTACTTTTTAGATAAACAACAAGGGTTCCTCACCCTGGCAAAATAAAATCTTTATTCCTATCTGTTACATTCTTCTCCTCTCCACCGCTTCCAGCTGCGTGCTTGGCAGCTATGTATTTGTGTCTTTTGAATACAGATCCAGGGGCGTCCCCCCACCATATCGCAAACACAAACCATCGACAGGGAATCACACCTCTATCGGCTCTCACCTTTCACCTCTGCACACTGGCAGGAACGGGGACTTCACACCCTTGCTTCCAGAATACGGGACTCCCACCCGCTACAAGAACACAGAACACACTTTTCCTTTTTTTTCCTAAACAACGGTGTAGTCCTCCTCATTAATCCTGCAAGTGACGTCAAAAATGTTTTATGATATTTGAAATCAACCCAAATGTTTAATGTTTATCATATTTTCAGGCTCGTGAAGGATCGGCACAGCTGTTTAGAAGAAAACAAACACAGACTCCCTTAAAAATAATGATGTCATTTATTAAAGAAAACTGTGACAAAAAAAAGAAAAAAGTAAACATACATGTTCAAACACACAAACTGTTTTCCTGCTAGAAATAGTCATTTAAATCCGCCACAGAAATTAAACAGTAACTTCACACAAGCAAGGCATTGACGTGTAACAAATTACAGTTATCTCCTCACCTTGACACTGAACAGGGGAAGCCGCACTGTTCGGCTAGAGATATGGTCATCAATGCACACCGGGCGTTGGATCAGAACCCACGGTTGACTCCCAAAGACTCTAAGTGCGCTGTAACCGTTTTATACCTTGTGGGGTGTATGTGTGTGTGCGTGCGTGTGATGACTTCACTCAAATTTGTTTTTCAAAGCGGTGCTAGGCACCGGGTCAGTTTGCCCTCAACTGAAACTACAACTCATCCCTATATTTTTGAGCACAACAACTTCACTCGCTTTTCAGAAGAACTGCAGGCTTGAAGTAGAAGGGTGATATGCATTCATTCATCAAAGACCTTATGGCTGTTTCTGAGAAGTACCGGGCCCTGTACTTCAAAGAAACTCCGGGCCTTTGAAGAAAAACTGCACAAACCCCCCACTTCAAGGCCAGTTTAATGAACACATAATATCATTCAGACACTAAACTAAAATGTTTTCTCCAGACATTGTGTGTAACTAACAAGTGTTGATTAAGTCTTAACATAAAAATTGATAACGTTAGTCAGTAAACATTTAATACCAACACTCATATTTCATTCCACCCACTGTTTACTGTCTAATTTTGAAACAATTTCTCCTGTCACCTCATAAGGCATGTATATATCCAGCCTTGTAAAGCTACACACCAAACTTATTATCTCTCATTACAATTTCAATCTTCATTCTAAGACATTGTTACAAACTAATCTAATTATATGATCCTTCCTACAAAACGAAGCACTAAAAAAGTAAAGGATGGACACTGCAAATCCTCGCTCTAAACCTTTTCCTGTTCAATACATGTGAACACCCTGAAATTGGATAGGCAGACTTATGAAACTCAATCTATTTGTTTTGGCACCCTGGACTTGTTCATTGCGTATCAGAAGGGATCCAAGGAGAGAACAAACATAAATTAGTTAATCAATAAGTCTTGTCATCTCAACTCCCACGAGTGTTGAGTGCTGAATGAAGAGATGAGATTCACTCAAGAAATATGTTTTTTAGTTTTTGTATTAAATACATGAACATTTGAACGCAAAACTAAACTGTTGAAATAAAAGAATAAATTTAACCCTTGCTTTAGTTTCTGTTAGTTTAGTCCATACCTGCAAACTAGTTGCTTTTCACCGAATTTGGTGACTTCAAACTAAAATGTGTAATTTACGTGAGTTGTGTAGATACGAATAGTTTTTGTTTTGGGTGTGTGTGTGTGTGTGTGTGTGTGTGGGGGGGGGCGTCAGTGGCATGTTGGATTACATCATTTCTCTTTAGTGTTTTGTACTTTTCCATTAATTTTACTCCCGTTGTTGTTGTTAAGCACTTAGATAACAGTTTCTGTTTTAAATGTGCTCGACAAATAAAGTTGACTTGACTTTAAGAAACAGTGTTTCTCCTCGATCACTTGGCTCAGCAGGGGCTCATCTCTTTTTGAAGTTTTTCTCGACAGGGCACACGGAGGAGTGCAGAGACACCTTTGTGTCGCACACTAGCTTACAACTATGATAGTGACTTCAGCTGTTGACCAGTGCGGGGGATCGTAGGAGAAACAGAGCGTGTAGCATCTAAGCTAGCATGTCTGCATTGTGGAGATTTCTTATTATTATTAAAGGTGCTATGTGTAACTTAGAAATATTTTCAACAGGCAAAGCATTCCGATCCCTCCCCCTCAGAGCCATATATGGCTCTGCTCCCCCTTGCTCTGCTGAAATTCAAATTCAAGCTCTGTTTTTATTGGCTGATTCAAATTCAAGCTCTGTTTTTATTGGCTGGTTACAAACTCTGTTTTTATTGGCTGGTTAACGGCGGGTCACTCTGTGTTTTTAGTGTTTTTATAAATGCTGATAGAGAAGCAAGGGGACTATAGTTTTTTTCAGAGATTACTTTGTCTAACACCAGTCTGTCAGTAGATAGTGACAGAGTGAAGAAATATGTTAAAAATATATTGTTAGAAAAGTTACATACTGCACTAAAAAGTTACATACTGTAGTGCAGCTTTAAAGTGTTTATTTTGTAATATTCTGAGCCCGAGTCCCTGCCTGCACCATTGGGTTTGTACCTGCTCCCAGAGTAAATCCTGACAGTACAACGCGCCGCTGGGTTCTCCTCAGTAAATTACTAACATCTTGAGTCCACATGGATGGAGGAGACCATGTTTCGCTACAGCGGTTTCCAGATCCATCCCGTACCGTCCCAAGAGGACCGCATGACATCCTCCTCCAGTTCGTCTCTCTCTCCAGCCCCGCTCGTCGTTTCCGGATGGACATCTGAAGAAGATGAGGACGAACTTTGTTTGTTTCTTGTCTCTCAACCTCACCGCTGCCGTCGGAGCAGCAAAAGACGGACCCAGAAGCGCTCCACCACGTCCCCACCACGGCCTGCTGTCTCACCTCCTGGGATTCCGGTGGAGGTAGAACTCAACGTCACCCCCCGCTTAGAATCACTTCTCCGCCAGGTCCCAACACACACCAGATTCAATCCAATTAAATCACCCAAATAACCCGGACTTTACAAAATTAAATCACTTCTGCTAAAAATAACCAGGACTGTTTTGATTATGTGCTTTCCCTCATTGAGAAGTTTTTACTATAACAAACTGGTCTGACCCAGCTTCCTGAGTACCAGCAGTTTTTGGTTGATATTAGGACTTTGAAAACACCTACCACAGATGATCCAGCACCTGCAGTCTCTCCAGTGCCTGCAAGGCCCTATTCAGAAGATGCCCCTCATGTGTCCTGCTCTAAGGGGATCTTAGAGGATGTTTCTCATGCTGAGGGAGATTCTGAGTTCAGGGAGGATTCACGGTTGGATCCTGGACCGCTCTGTCGCCGTCGTCGACAGCAGAAAGGACCTGCAGACTCTTCGGCTGATACGATGGCTGCAGACTTGCCGGATGACTTTGCGCCTGCTGCAGACTCTTCGGCTGCAGACTCCTTGCCCGACTCGTCGGCTGCAGGCTCTTCAGCTCCTGTTCCTGGCCCTTTGCCTTATGGCTCCTCGAGTCTTGTTTTTTTGACTCCTGCTTCTTCGACTCCTGGTTTTTTGGCTCCTTGTTCCGGCTCTTCTACTGCTGAAGATCCTATCTCTACCACCGAAGATCCTATCTCTACCACCGAAGATCCTATCTCTACCGCCGAAGATCCTATCTCTACCGCCGAAGATCCTATCTCTACCGCCAAAGATCCTACCTCTACCGCCAAAGATCCTATCTCTACCCCCGACGATCCCGACCCCACGCTGGACTCGACGACGGCTACTGAAACCGATGGCCCTTCAGCTGCAGAGACCGACGACCCTTTGGCTGCAGAGACCGACGACCCTTTGGCTGCAGAGACCGACGACCCTTCGGCTGCAGACTCCTCTTCGTCGGCTGCTGCAGACACCTAATCGTCGGTTGCTGTACACTCTTCATCGTCTGCTGTTGCATACTCCTCCTCGTCGGCTGCACAGATCGACTCATTGACGGCAGCACAGGCCGACTCATCGCTCCCCTGCAGACGACTTTTCGCCCTCAGACCACTCTTCGCCCCCAGATATCGCTTCACTTGACTCTTCAACATCTGCTGAAGGCTCTTCTCTTGACTCTTCAACGCCTGCTGAAGGCTCTTCTCTTGACTTTTTGACGCCTGCTGAAGGCTCTTCACTTGACTCTTCGACGCCTGCTGAAGGCTCTTTGCTTGACTTAACGCCTGCTGAAGGCTCCTCACGACTCGTTGCCGCCTGCTGACCGCACGCCTGACGTATCGCCGCTTGCAGACCGCTGGCATGCTGACTCCTGGCTTGTGACCTCTGATAGACAGCCTCCCAGCCGCTCTCCTGAGACTATTCATCGTGATGGACGGCCTTCCGGCCTTCCCCTGAGACTGCCCATCTTGATGGTGGCCGGTTGCTCATCGTGATGGATGGCCTCCCGGCCGTCCTCCTGAGACTGCTTATCGTGATG
>JBBPBX010009786.1:41103-59315 GCA_038048925.1 Garcialebias charrua | reverse complement strand
AAAAATATCTCTGAGGACGATGTAGCGAGGTTCAACGTAGTCCAAAAATCTTCAGAATCCAAGATCCCCAACGAAAAAATAAAACCTTCCACGCTGCTGACATTTTGAAATCTTCTCTCCACCGTGATCAGATCAGGTAGGCGCTTGTGATGTCATCATGTTGTGCTGGCGGTGCAGACATCCTTGTCACTGGGTTGTCTTAAAAAACCAGCATCTTTTATATTGGTGTTATTTTGATGGAATGGCCGATGTCCATTATTTAACTTTAACACTATTTCGACCGATACCATGCCGATAATATTGTGCATCCCTGGTAAATAATAAAAAGTGCACGAATTTTTAGTGTTGGCATTTATTTTATTTTTTTTACTCGGCATGAACAATATTTTGGAATTAAAACAAAATTTACAAATTTTTGGTGGATGTATTCTAAATTATTGTAGATCCAAAACATTAAAAGCTTCATAAACAATTTTTTTTTATTTATTTATTTGATTTTATTGATTTATTGCTAAAAGATTGTATTAAGCTTAATATAGCTCATTTTTTAGTTTTGTATCCGTTTTGCTGTTAAACCTAAAAATATGATAAAAAAATTATCATTAAATTGACACAAGGTCTACATCAATCTCTTAATCTTACAGGCCAAAATTACATCATGCAGTTGTGGGCCTCACAAAATCACTCCAAGGGCCACAAATGGCCCCCGGGCCACACTTTGGACACCCCTGTATACATTGTCAACTGGAGATTTTTTTATTATTTTGGCAGTTTTTCTTTCTGATGTGTGGATACTGGACATTTAGAAACTATCTAGAAATAAATTCAAATGTGAAGAGCAGCTGAGGTCAGGAAGAGGATCTGTGTCCCAAACACATCCAGCATACTTAGACCAACAACCGTGAACACGCCGCTAATATGTTCATGTTTTCTCCGATATAAATGTTTATTTGAAGCGTTGTCCTCCACCCCTAGGTTTTCAATTTATGCACAACTGCAAAGCAATTAAAGGCTAATTGTGTTTAAAATCCAAGAGAATTGGTTGTAAAGTTATAAATCGGTTGCAACAACAATTAGACAGCAAGGGAAAGTTTCATCAATTTAAAATTGATTTACCTTCAAATTAGTTTGGCAGCTGCTGTTTGAATTTTGGATGTTTGATGAGAAGAAACCTCGTTATTCTAAAATGAACTTTGATTCCTAATATTGACTTATTTCAGTGCTTTTAAATGAGTCTTAAAACATAAGATCAGTTTAAGCTGCTTTTTTTTTTAACGACTGGAGTTCGTTCTCAGCTGCAACGTTTTTTTGCGCCTTCAATTTGATTCAGCCTGATTAATGAAGGGTTTATTTTGATAGGTACTGTATTTTCATCTGAACCTTTAAATAAATAATTCACACAAGACAACAGCGTGAGATTCTGAGCCCAACATTTTGATTTTAGTTTGTTCTGGGAAACCAAATTGATATCGTGCAGCATGACAGATTTAGATAATCAGCTTTGTGCACCTAGTTAAAAACAGGAATGAGGTCAGGTGAAACTAAGAACACTTGAGGAACTAGTAAAGTTTAAGATGTTAAAATATAAGGAATTAAAAACGCAAAGATTTTTAAATACCTCTAACATATTTTTAAACGAGTCGACACAGTAATCCAAAATTTCTTGCGCAAAGTTATTTTTAATCAATCATTAAAACATGTTTTTTATCATAAAACAATGTTATTAAACCTTAAATTAATGAGATTAAATGAACACAGCAGGACGGTAAATGTGTGTTTTATTGCGATAGTCGGTCCGGTTGTTGATGTGAGTGTGCTGTGTGCAGCTGGGACTCGTTCTGCAGCCTCTGCACTGATTTGTGGTTTTAAAAAAAAATAAAGGGGTTCCTGTCTGGGGACACTACTTTCTGCCAAACGAGTGACACTTTAAGACGTTCACAGGTGACTTCATTAGTATCCACTGTTCTGTTGTTGGTTTTTTTTGTAACCTTTTGAAAGTTCAGGTCACGTTGTCCTTTCATCTACGCCTAAATCTGTGGAGTTCTCAGAGAGAGAGAACAGAGTTCAGACTAAGCCTTAATGTGATGTGCAGTTCTTGTTTTTCTTCATTCCGTGGTTGTTTTTCTTTCGTCCTGACGGTGCGGCGGCCTGCTGAGGTTTCATTAGCAGCTCTGACCCTTGACCCTGCTCGGCTTCAAAGTTTACATTTTCTTCATCCATCTCTAAATATACACACTTCAATCAAAACATCAGCGTGTTTTCTTGTTTTCATGTGCACTTGATCATATTTAAACATCTGTTTTTCCAGGTGAGTGCAAACTGAACCACTTGGTGGCAGCATTAGCTTTTAGCTGACTGTGTTTGGGAGGTTTTCCAGTGAAACCAGCATCATAGACCATCTGAGGCTAAAGGTTAGCTGAAAGCAGGAGATGTGAATGTGAGACGCTTCATGGTGTCCCTGCACTGATCAGCTGAACAATTTGAGCTCTGTGGTTCTAAAACAAGAACTTAAATGTGCGTTTAGTAATCACTTGGTCACTTCTGGCTCTAAAAAGCTTTTACAGTGACGACAAAATGCCAGATTTAGAAGTTAAAACATTAACTACGTCAGTAAAGTTATAATTCTGACTCCATGCCAAACGTTAGTCGTCATTTGACTTTTCGTAAATGCATAATTAGCCCTTGAAGGACTGTGAAAATCTTAATCCGGCACTAACTTTCTTGCATTTGTTTTTGCAGAAAGCCAGAGTTGTTGTTTTTCGTAGTTCTTCATACTTTCTGAAGGTCTTTCACTGTTGTTTTTTGTGGGGATTTCGCCTCCTTTTTCGTAGTTTTGGTACCTATTTACTGAAGAATATGTTTAAGCCATTAACACACACCTTTTGATTGGACTTTTTAGCCCTTTGTTGAATCTGTGCCACTTTGACACTAAATTGAATTTTCCCACCAGTAAGTTGATTCTTGAGCTGCTGGCTGAAAACTTGTCACACATCCTGTGTCAGATCTGGGCCGTTGTCCTAAAGACACGACACAACGGGCGTCTCTTGTCCTCTACCTGTTCACTTTGC
Source organism: Garcialebias charrua (assembly GCA_038048925.1). NCBI lineage: Eukaryota > Metazoa > Chordata > Actinopteri > Cyprinodontiformes > Rivulidae > Garcialebias > Garcialebias charrua. The sequence continues at coordinate 56,247 of JBBPBX010009786.1, read as the reverse complement.
TCTTTTTTTTGTCTCCCGTCATGAAGTGAAGAGGTCATTTGGAAATACCTACCATCTGTCTGTCTTGTGAGCTGGATAACCTGAAAATAAGTGAGGTACCAGATTGTATTTTGTTGTGTGGCTGCATGTAGGCGTCAGGAAGGTTACTATTGAAACTTGTGTTGCCCTGAAAAAAATCCAAGATGGCCTCCACCATTAATGTAAGTGAGTCATTTCAATCATTTGAGAAAACTAAACTTCTGGTTTTTATATTGCTTAAAAGCAAAGTTTCCTCAAATCATTGAGGTGGCCGAAGATTAATCTGTGATTGGCCACTCCCTGGCTCTGCCACTGTACTGGTACCTGGTGGTGGCTAAATTGCCCCCCTCATTTGCCAGATCCATCTCTGTGCTGCTTGGATAAGATGAATAAAATAATTACCTCTTCTCCTACAGTTGTGGCCAAAAGCCTTGAGAATGGCACAACTTGTTTTTTTCACAAAGTTCAGCTTCATCTTGAACGGTGGTAACCCATTCTTGCCTGATCAGTGCTTTGAGAAGATCAGAGCTTCTGGGTTTTTGCTTATCCACCAGTTCTCAATGGGTTGAGATCTGTGTTAGTTTCTGGCCATGGACCCACATTTCTATGATTTATTCACCTCAGTCATCACCTTTGCATTGTGCTCCATCATGCTGGGAAAAACCAGTGTTCATCTCCAGACTTACCTTCTTTCTTCCATTCCTGAACAAGCTCAGCGCTGGTGGTGGTGGTGACCCGATCACGTAGCTGCATCCTCTTTAGGAGACAGTCTTGACGCCAGCTTGACTTTCTTGTGCACCCGGAAGCTTCTTCACTGCAACTGCACCCTTCTTGAAGATCTTGATTGGTGTGTTATCTTACAAGCAGCAACGTTGCAATTCATCTGATCACTCTTCACAATTAAGAGGTACAGTAATACAAATGGCCACTGTAAAGACTGAGGCAGCAAACTTTGTTTCTCTAAAGTTTAAACCTGTAAACACTTGAATGTCTTGCACCAAAACATTAAAGTTTACTGGCATTCCCTGTTAAATTCCAGCATGAATAAAGCAGCAAAGGAGAAGACACAAAACATACAAGTCAGAAAGAAATCCACATCTAAAGTTTTATTTTATAAAAATCTGAAAATTGGCCACTTGGTTTGTTGGCTGTGAGTATACCTGTAGTGTGAACCAGAACACGTTGCCAAACCTCTGTCTCAGGTTCTTCTCTAAACCGCCTCATCCATAATAACCAACGTGAATTGATCAGGAGCAGTAATTAAAGGAGGCACCAGCCGAATGTGAGGAGCCAGAAGATTTTCTAGCTACAAATCAGTTTTTCTTTGGAATGAAATGTAGATCAGAGTTATGTGAGAGGTAGAAATGGAAACGGTTTGGTTGAAGGCTGACATGAGAAAAATAAGGACATCACAGTGACTTGATACAATTTGGGAAAGTATTAAAATGTGCCTAAATACATTAATAGTGCAGACAGAACAATCAGGACCTTCCTCATCGTAAACCTTTACATATATATATATATATATATATATATATATATACTACAGTATATATAACGTACTACATTTGTATCATTTTAATAAGGTTTCGTGACCTTTTCTGTAAAGCTCTGATATATATATTCCAGTTTAGTAAAAGACACTATTACAGTAAAAAATAGACGTTTTACCTCTGATAAAAGTGCTTCATAAACAGTCTGTTACAGCTACAGTGTGTGTTACAGAAGACTTGGAGCCAAACGCAGATATAATCTGAGTTAACGGAACAAAACAAGTGCCAAATGTGAAGAGTAAGAAGAAGGCCTTTAGAAAAAGTGGAAAATAGAAATATTCTACTTGTAATACTAAAATGTTCTTCAGTCCCGTGAGTCCTCTCTCCTGGTTCTGCAGTGGAAACCCTTTTGGCACCTTTTGTTTGTCCGAGGACGCCGCCGCCCCTTTGCTTCGAGTCCCGTCCTCAGTTTGAGACTGCAGTTTGTGTCCATGAAGAAAGGCAGGTCTGATGTCAGGTGGACTTCCACAGCGGGTTGTTGTAGATCCAACCGTCTGCCTGCACACGTGAAGAGAGTTGAGACTTTTTAATGAGACTGAAACAGTTTAAGCTTCGTCCAACATTCAGTTCAGCGTTTGCCTCATTTGGGAACATTCAGCAGCTAAACTCTGAGTTTATATAACTCCCAGCAGAGGTTCAAAGGTTTGTATGGTTAGAATAAAAGACCTATACCGGAATAAAACATGGGTATTCAGAAGTTTAAGACCAGGAGCTTGTTTCAAATGAATCCATCACTTGTTCTGATGAAGCACAAAGATAAAGCTCTCCGGATGGGAAGAGAAAAGTCTTCTGTTATAAATAAAGTCCAGTTGTTCTGTATTGAACGCCTTTTTTGATTTATCATGTCCTGGACGACTGAGAATCTTCACCAGCACAAAGATACAGTAGAAAGAAAATACTCTTGAGTATTTCCATCTGCAAATTAAATTGTTGTACATCCAGGATGCTCTACTTTGTACAGTACTTTCAACTGTTCCCTCTTCAGGGATCGCTACGAGTCCTCATCTCCCTCTATCCTCTCTAACTCCGTCCATATATCTCCTCTTTGTCTTTTTTCTGGCAGCTGCATTTCAAACACCTTTCTACCACTGTCCCTCCATCTCCCAGTTGTTCAACATGTGCTGTACCTCTGATGATCTCATTCCTAATCTTATCCATCCTTGTCACTCTTCAGAAGAATCTCAACTAGGGATGGGGCCGATCCGATCCAGTATCGGTATCAGCATAATTTAAGTATCTGATTTTCCAATCCAACCTGCCGATATTTCCGATCCAGCTTCAAAGAACACTTGTGTGCCACCATATTCTGTAACTTCCGTCATAACATTGTGTGAGTTAAACCCAATGAAGACACTCTGGGCCTCACAACAGGAAACACTCAAACTTTAATAGCACACAAGAGGCAGGTCTATATCAGACGTCCTTCTCACTCATGGTGCAGCTGGAAAACTGAAAAACCGCTAAGCATGATGGGAAAGACGACACAGTCCACTCCCCTTAACCACTTCGGGAGTGGATTTTGTTGTCTTTCCCATAATGCTTAGCAGTATTTTTTAGTTTTCCAGCTGCACCATGAGTGAGAAGGACAACTGAAAAACCGCTAAGCATTATGGGAAAGACAACACAGTCCACTCCCCATAACCACTATGGGCGTGGATTTTGTCGTCTTTCCCATAATGCTTAGCTGTATTTTTTAGTTTTCCAGCTGCACCATGAGTGAGAAGGACGTCTGTGATAGACCTGCCTCTTGTGTGCTGTTAAAAGTTTGGGTTTCCTGTTGTGAGGCCCAGCGTGTCTTCATTGGGTTTAACTCACACAATGTTAAGACGGAAGTCTCAGTTCAAAAAATTCATTATTACAGCCTCATATACCTGAACAGTATCGGATCGGAAGGTATCGGTCGATACCCAGATTTAAGTATCGGATCGGATCAGAAGTAAGAAATGTGGATCGGTGCATCCCTAATCTCAACATCTTCATTTCTGCTACTTCCAGACTAGTTCTTCCTCCTGTCTTTTTGTCTCTGTCTCCAGACCATACAACATTGCTGGTCTCACCACTGTGTTGTAAACTTTCCTTTGACCTTTGTTGACACCTTTTTGTTACAAATCACTCCTGAAACTTTTCTCCATCCACTCCATCCTGCCTGGACTCTCTTTTATACCCACCTCTTTACCACCCTCCCCATTTTCAGGGTACATGAAGTCCTGCACCATTGTGACCTCTGCTCCTTGTAGCCTCACTGTTCCACTGGCCTCCCTCTCATTCACACACATGTACTCTGTCTTACTACGGCTGACTTTCATTCCTCTTCTTTCAAGTGCATACCTCCACCTCTCCAAGTTCTCTTCCACCTGTTCCCTGTTCTCACCACAGATCACAATGTCATCTGCAAACATCATAGTCCATGGGGATTCCTGCCTGACCTCATCTGTTAGTCGGTCCATCACCAGAGCAAACAAGAAGGGGCTCAGAGCTGATCCTTGATGCACTCCCACCTCCACCTTAAAGCTATCTGTCACTCCTACAGCACATATCACCACTGTCCTGCTGTCCTCATACATGCCCTGTACCAGTCTAACATGTCCTGTACCAGTTTAAATGTACATCCTGGATTCTGATCAGTTTGGAAACTAACTTGTATTTTTAGCATCAGTTGAAAAACATTATACAATTGCACCATTTAGGCAGCGGCTACCCAACGTCTTTAGATAAAGCCATTCTGTTTTTGTATGCTCAGTGAATAACTGGCCTGTTCTCCTCTCTAGAACCGTGACAGAAGAACCACAGACAGATTGGTGGATTAAGTTTGAAGCTTTATGTTTCTTGGTGGGAGATGTTACTGCACTGTGACTGGATCGGACCACGATCTTAAACACTTTCCTGTAGTTATCATACATTTCATTCACGGAACAGGTTTTATGTTAAATGACAAAATTTAGCATCTTGAAGGAAATCTGAGGTCAGCTGAAGTGGTTTGCACCTCTTTAGTGAAGTATTTGGGTTTCCAGGGCTTGTTGGCAGCAGCTCTCTGTCTTTCGTCCACCCTCTGACTCTCCTCCAGCCGGTGTTTGTGCTCTGTGGCCTCGTCCATGTTCCCCTCCTTCAAAGACTTGGTCACACGCTGCCATAATCGCCTAAGAGACAAAAATAAAAAGAAACATCTCTGATCATAATGGTCCGTGACAGTAAATGAAGAGTTCCTGCGAAATTAAAACTTGTCTTTTCTTTTAGATGTTGAAGCTTCAAAGTGCACATTTGGGTTTAGTTGTGCAACTATGCACATGCATTTAAAGGGGAAAATGGTGGCGCAGAGGTTAGAGACGGTGGGCCTGTGATCAGTAGATCGCCAGTTCAAGCCCTGGTGCCACCAACATCAAAAAATATGGGTGGCAAAGGTGAAAAACCCACACCTGCCTCCACCCTGGACCCCTGAGCAATGCCCTTAACCCCCACCGTCTGCTCCCTAAACAGATCTCTCTTGAAAAGGAGTCCTCGTGGCTCAGTGAAACTACCTGGATAAATAACGGGTAAATGAAAAGACCATTGCATTCTGCAAAGGCCTTTAAATGGTCTCAGTCTAGTTCTGTAGGCTACACAATCATGGAGAAGACTGCTGACTTGACAATTGTCCAAAAGACGACCATTGACACCTTGCACAAGGAGGGCAAGACACAAGAGGTTATTGCTAAAGAGGCTGGCTGATCACAGAGCTCTGTGTCCAAGCACATTAATAGAGAGGCGAAGGGAAGGAAATGATGTGGTAGAAAAAAATTGTTCAAGCAATAATAGGGATAACTGCACCCTGAAAAAGATGGTGAAACAAAACCCATTCCAAAATGTGGGGGAAATTCACAAAGAGTGGAGTGCTGCTGAAGTCAGTGCTTCAAGAACCACCACGCACAGACGTATGCAAGACATTGGTTTCAGCTGTCACATTCCTTGTGTTAAGCCAATGTTGAACTGACAGCGTCAGAAGCTTCAAAGTCAACTTTATTGTCAGATCTGCAATATGTACAGTGCAGGACATACACAGGACCGAAATTGCGTTTCTCTTCTCGCCTGCTTCTCGCCTGGGACTGCTGCTGAGTGGTCCAAAGTTATGTTCTATGATGAAAGTACATTTTGCATTTCCTTTGGAAATCAAGGTCCCAGAGTCTGGAGGAAGAGAGGAGATGTTGCTTGAGGTCTAGTGTCAAGTTTTCACAGTCGGTGATGGTTTGGGGTGCCATGTCATCTGCTGGTGTTGGTCCACTGTGTTTTCTGAGGTCAAGTCAGCTGTGTACCAGGAAGTTTTAGAGAACTTCATCCTTCCTGCTGCTGACCAACTTTATGGAGATGCAGATTTAATTTTCCAACAGGACTAGGCACCTGCACACAGTGCCAAAGCTACCAGTACCTGGTTTAAAGACCATCCCTGTTCTTAATTGGTCAGCAAACTCGCCTGACCATAACCCCATAGAAAATCTATGGGGTATTGTAAAGAGGTAGATGTGATCAACCAGACCCAACAACTCAGAAGAGCAAACATTTTAAATATATCAGTCTGTGTGGAATGAATGAATATAATATAAGTTTCACTTTTTGAATGGAATTATTGAAATAAATCAACTTTTTCACGATATTCTAATTTTATGACCAGCACCTGTACTTGTTCTCCAGAACTCCTCCTGTGGCTCGTGCACGCTTGTTTTACCTGGACTCGGTCCAGCCCTGCTTCTCCAGAGGTCGCAACCTCTTCCTGATGACGGGAAGTTTGGTCGTGTCGAGCACTTTGGTTTCTCCGCTGCTGTAGGTGAACTCCAGCGTGCCGTTCCACTCGCCCTGAGCTTTGCACACGATGGTGTTGGTCGGGTTGTGTTTGACCTCCGCCGTCACTCTGCAGGTTGAAACCAAGAAGGCAAAGTCCTTAACGTGTGGGAAAGTTTCAGGAAGCCGTTACTGTTTTATTAAAATACAGTTCTTTTATGTCTTCACTTTCAAGCAGCCAGATTGAGTCTTTAAAGCGCTCGTGGCATGAATTACCTACTAAGAAAACATTTTAACATTTAAAGAATGTGGCATAATGCACAACATTTTAGCATAAAAATATAACTGAAACCCATTTACATATTTTCCGGTGTATAGGTCGCACCTTTTTATGGTTTTTTTCGAGGCCTGCGACCTATACTCAGGTGCGACCTATATATGGCTTGTTATCACTTTCGGTGAAACAATTTTTTAAATCCAGCTCATTTCACAATTACGTTCATTTATTAAGGAAAAGTTCAGCTCAGACATATATTTGCTATAATTTTTATCAAACAAATAATTGTTTTTAAGTGTTAATCTTCTTAAAAGCCTTGCTGTGCGCTCCTGTGGCAGACATTTGCAGCAGAGCTAAACGTAGGTGCGACCTATCTAGGGATTTTTCCAATCTATTGGTGATAATTGGACAATGCGACCTATACACAGGTGCGACCTATACACCAGAAAATACTGTAGTCACAGAACAGGCTGCCAAAGTGCAACAGGAAGTGACAACAAAGCTGAACAGTTTAGCTCGGGGATGGTTTTTTCTTAAAATATGTAAATTGTACAAGATGAAAAGTTACATTTAATGAAATATGGGACTGCCATACTGGTTATACACTGCAACAAAAACACGTGGACACGTTGAACTTTAAATGTCTTGATGAACTCTCGTGTTTCTCTCAAACCGCTCCGCTGCACTCGTGAATTTGAAGCATTCCTGGAAAACTTTTCTAAACACATTTTGTCCTGTAATCTTTGCTTGCAGCTACGGTGAGTTTGGTTCTGCCCGACTTTGATGTTTTAAACCAAAGGAGTGATTTTCATCCAAAGATGAGAAGTCGTTGGGTCTTCTCTCTAGCACTTTGAGATTTTCATTAATGAAAAGTGCGTTATAAATAAAATTCATTATTATTATTATCTCTCACAATGACACGGAGAAAAGAACCGCTCACCTGTGCACCTTCCCTCCGTAGAAAGGCTTCGTGTGAAACGTCACCGTGGCCGAGTAGCCGCTCTTGACGCAGTTGATGGAGACTTTGCCCCCCAGCTCCACCCAGGGAACCGTGAGGATGGAGCGGGCGTAGGCGCAGGGCAGCGTGAAGACGTACTCCTCGTCGTGCTCCAGGAGACACAGGACTCCTGGGGGAAAAGAAAATCCAGATGAGGCACATAGATTTAGATTTCCTGAGCAGAGCAGCTTGAAAGATAAACCAGATGAAGAATCTGATTCAATCTGTGTCACGTGTGACACCTAATGTTTATTTCTGCTGCACAATGGGGCTGTGTCATGTACAGTATGTCACTACCTTACCATCAGTTACTACCTGTGCAATACCCGTCACACAACCAATATGTGCATTTAAGCTGATATTACCACCTGTGAAATACTTATTTATACAAATTCATCCTATTTGCACTTTCTACCATGTTGTTTACTACAGTATATTTCTTTTGGACCTTGTATATATATTTCACTTTTACTTTTTGGTACTTTATTTTGTACCCTTATTGCATGCTTTATTTTTATTTTTTACATGTTGAAATTGTTCTCATCCTGAACATTTCATTGCATTGTTGACCCTGTGTTAACCTGCATATGACAAATAGACAACATAACTGTTTTCATGCAACTAATTTCTTGTTTTTTTTTTACAGTAAGAAACCCTATTGTATTTCTTAGAAGTGGGTGTTTTCTTCACCATAGTTCTGTGCAAATCAATTTTGGGTTTACTATTGGGGTGATTTTGGTTGCAGGGGATTTTTTTATTTTAACCCATGATTCATCACCCTCCTGGATGTGAACTGATTTGAGTTTTTACATCACGACCACATGTTCACAGGAGCACATCTGTTCAGTTTTTGCTGCAGGAGGATAAAACCAGTCTGTGAGCAGGAGATGACTTGTGGGAGATAAAATCATTCAGTTAATACCAGCTTGGAGCTTTAAACAACGCTGAGCTCTGTATGGAAAAATGGAAAACCAAAAGAAATGCCTTGTTTTATTCAGTAGGTCATTCTGTAGTCAAACTTTTTAAAATTACATTTATATGGTAACGCCTGCTGGATGTCATTGAATACAGTGCAACAGTACTGTGTTAGACTGGATTGTAGATTTGAGAGCTTTTTGAGTGGTAGTCATATTAGACAAAAAGCTCTCAAATCTACAATCCATTTTTTTTAATTACCTGAAATAACAATGTAAACTCTAATAATTAGAATATACATTGTTATTTCGGGTAATAAAAAAAAAAACATTTTCTTAATGCATCCTACTGTTTTCCTAAGAAGCAAAGTAATTATACATTTCAAACATGCTGGTTCAAAACTGAGCTGATTACAACCGAAAATCCTAAAAGTCACTGACTAAACGTTTCTGCTCAGTGCTGCTGGACGAGTCATTTAAATACAGAAGTTGTTCAGAAATAAAATAAACTCAAAGGAATGAGAATCAGCGTGTTTTCTGGTGTCCACATGACGAACAGCTGGGTAAAGATCAGACTTCCTGTATGTCTGATGGTCAAGATCCAGCATCATTCTCCCAGACAGACTGGATTGTGCTCACACAACCAATGAGTGTTGGCAGAAACCTTGGAAACTGGGCAATTATCATACCACTTTTTTTATAAAGCATTTAAACAGCAACAAGACCAACTAAAGTGATGAACAAACGAGCAAAGGGCATAGCAAAAAAGCATAGATCGCACAGAGGTAACAATAAGAACTAAATGACTAACATTGTAGAATACAGACAAGTTAAAATCAACTCAGTGTCAAAAACCAGTTTTTAAACTAGACTCAAAAACCGTGAGAGGAAGGAGCCTGTCTGACATGCAGAGGTAGTAACTTGTTCCACAGTTCTGGACAAGTGCCTGGAACCAATAAAAGCCTCTGCTGACCTCAGGGAGCGCTGTGGGACATATGACTGCAGCGGATCAGTGAGATAAGAGGGTGCAGAACTGTTCAGAGACTTTAAAACATACATAAGGATTTTAAAATTAATTCAAAAGTGAACCGAGAGCCAGTGCAGGGAGGCCAGAACTGGAGAAATGTGCTTATTTTGCCTGTACCAGTTTAAGAATCAGGCTGCAGCATTTTGAATCAGTTGTACACATGCAGTCGAGGTCTGACTCCAAAACGAAGAGCATTGCAGTAATCAAGCCTGGATGTTATGAAAGCATGTATTACCGTCTCAAGGTTACTTTTGGACAGTATGGGCTTTAATTTCGACAGTTGCCTCAACTGAAAAAAAACCAACAGGATTTAATAATCATGTTTACATGACTAGTTTCATGCACTGATCCATTTTCACACCCAGATTAGTGGCAACTTGTTTCTCTTACCAGGGCTAGAGAGGAAATGTCAATACAGTGGTTCTTGATTGTGCCATTAGGTGGAAACAACATGACTTCTGTCTTCTTCTCATTGAAATTTAAGAAATGTATAATCATCAGAGTCCACAGCACACCCAACAGGTGAAGCTATGCACTCATCAGAGGAGTGTCAATCCCAGTTTGGGTGTGGCACAGCTGGTGTGTTTGATGGTGGAATGTTGGTCTTGATGAAAGATTTTCTTACAGCACAAGAGGAGAAATGGCTGATTACAGTACCGTATTTTCCGGTGTATAGGTCACACCTTTTTATCATTTTTTCATGGCATGCGACCTATACTCAGGTGCAACCTATATATGTTTTTTTATAAAATAAGCTGATTTGTAATCATTTAACACAGATTAAACTGAGACACACTCTTACAATAATGTCAGCTAACAAATATATATTTTTAGGTGTTTATCCTGCTAAAATTATTCATTTATTAAAGAAAAGTTCAGCACATTTGCTATAATTTTTTATCAAACAATTAATTGTTTTTAAGTGTTAATCTTCTTAAAAGCCTTGCTGTGCACTCCTGTGGAAGTGACATTTGCAGCAGAGCTAAACACGCTCCACATTTTGACGTAGGTGCGACCTATACTCAGGTGCTACCTATATATGGATTTTTCCCAATTCTTTGGCAATAATTGGATGGTGCAACCTATACACCAGAAAATACAGTAATTTAAAAGTTTAGGAGGGAGTCTTCACTCGGTTCAGCCACCTCTGACAAAAGCAGTTAAAAGAGGACTTCAGGTACCAACTCCATGCAGCCAGGGGTAAACCGCAAATATCCGCTTCTTGTGGCGATAATGAGTCGGATTCTACAGACGGACATCACATCACGTCTGGCGGTACAACATCAGTTAACGACATCAAGTGTGCACCCGTAGTTATTCTAAGTTGGTGAGAGACATTATAATGAACTCTACTGACAAACAAGTACCGGTAAAGTGCTGTGTGTTATCACTGTATGTTCCCATACAATGGCAAAATTGGTTCTCTGCATTTAACCCATCGCACATGGGATACACAGGTAGAGCAGTGGGCAGATATGTAAGCGCCCGGGGAGCAATTGGGGATTGGGTGTCATGCTCTGACACACCACGACATGTGGGAATGACTGGGGATTGAACCTGGGACTTTCAGGTCCCGAGTCGGCTGCCTAGCCTCTACCCTAAATACAAACTCACTAAGGAGAGAGGATCGGATTGTGATGTAGTTCTACTACATGTGTATGTGGTTGTGTATGGGTGACTAAAGAGCAACGGGTGCTTCATCACAAACAGTATTTTCACATCAAGTCTGAGAGAACAGTAAAGGGTAACAGAGCTACATTTAGCTGAGTTAAACAATGTTTTTTGTCTTTAAGGATTAGTTGCAGAAAGCTCTTCTGTCATAGCTTTTTGATATATCATTATGAATTATGGTAAATAATGTAATTGTGTTACACAACTCAGTTCAAGATGGCTGCCATAAGTAATCAAACATACATGAATTTATATCAGTGTTACAAGTAATGAGTTGAAGTTTGGTGTGGTGGCAGCTGAGAGTTGCTCTCTTGCGACACGTTGACTACAACTCCGTCTGTACTCTGCGTGATTTTAAAACACGTATTCACTCAGATGACTTTATGTAATTAAAATGTTAAATTTGTGCTGTCTTACTCGTGGAGAACTCACCCTCTCCCACCATGGACACTCCTATAGACATGCCCATGAACTTGCTCTTGGTCCACACGTGGGTGTTGACGCACATCCTCTGCTCTCGACACTCGCAGTAAAACCCGGACACCGGTGGATGGTGGGACACCTGCTCCGCAACAAACCGGACCCTGTAGCAGCCTCTTCCCGAGTCCTCGTTGTTGGGGTTATTTCCGGGGGTGCCCTGGTTCGATCGGACCAGAGGTTTGACTTTATCTCGAGGTACTTCCCACGAGCAGTGGAAGGTCTCTCCCAGCACCGGGTTGTAGGGCTTCTTGGCCACGGCTCCTTTCCGGCCCTCATGGAACGCGGTCAGGTAGTACTCCACAAAGCGGATGATCCGGTCCTCAGCCGTGGCCCCGGCTGTGATGGACAGAAACATGTCGGGGTGGGCCATGAAGTTGGCGTACATCTCCAGCAGCGAGCGCTTTTCCAAAATGAACGTGGGCAACACCACCTATGGAGAAAACAACCAAAGATTAAGCTCTGTACCGACCCTCTCGAAGCGGAGTCTGTTCCTTACCCGGGTCAGGTCCATCCCCAGTTTGAGTTGGGACAGCAGGTGGAGAATGATGCTCCGCTGGTCGTCCAGGACCCCCAGATCCTCCTCCTCATTGTCCTCCGTGTCCGTCACCTCCTCACTGGGACTGATGACGTCCAGCCCTGAGTGGTGCTGTCACAAGAAGAACCAAAGTTTTCACTCGGAGTACTGTTCAGTCTCATTTCTGTTCATTCTGTACTTCACCAAAATAACACAGTGCGGGAGTTAAACTCAACATTTAGATCAACCTGGAGCTGAACTAAAACATGTGGATGAAAAGCAACAACTTAAATAGATGCAAATCTTTGAGAACATCAAACGTCTCTTCTTTATTAAACTACAGGTAGTCCTCGACTTATGACGTTTCGGGGTTTTGTCACGCATCTCTTTTTTTTGTTGAAAAATCTCATTTTATGTGTTTAAATGTTCTTGATTTTATGTGTACAGCACTTTGTTGCAGCTGTGGTTGTTTTAAATGGCTTTATAAATAAAGTATTATCATTATTATTATTATTTTGAAGCCGATTTACGCAGTTTCCGGCAGTTTTTGGTTAGCTTCGGTTAGCTCCGGCTTCGATGGCCGGCTTTGGACGGACCGTGTGTCCGATCAGAGGTTGCTGCACTCGGATACATGCGCTGAAAACGCTCGGTCAACTCTTTGGACGTCTCAGGTGGAGGAACGGCTTCGCAGCCTCTGATGTTGCTGGGACACCGAGCTAACAGGCTAACATGCGGAGGAACGGCTTTGCGGCCTCGGATGTTGCTGGGACACCGAGCTAAAATGCTAACATGCGGAGGAACAGCTTCGCAGCCTCGGATGTTGCTGGGACACCGAGCTAACAGGCTAACACGCGGAGGAATGGCTTTGCGGCCTCGGATGTTGCTGGGACACCGAGCTAACATGCTAACACGCGGAGGAACGGCTTTGCGGCCTCGGATGTTGCTGGGACACCGAGCTAACATGCTAACACGCGGAGGAACGGCTTTGCGGCCTCGGATGTTGCTGGGACACCGAGCTAACAGGCTAACACGCGGAGGAACGGCTTTGCGGCCTCGGATGTTGCTGGGACACCGAGCTAACAGGCTAACACGCGGAGGAACGGCTTTGCGGCCTCGGATGTTGCTGGGACACCGAGCTAACATGCTAACACACGGAGGAACGGCTTCGCGGCCTCTGATGTTGCTGGGACACCGAGCTAACATGCTAACACACGGAGGAATGCTTCACCAGCTACCAGTAAGTTATTAACTCTTTTTTTCCCTTCATTATGGCTCCTAATGTATGGAGCTAACATGCTAACAGGCCTTACTGTAAACAGTTTGGACCGCGCGAACTTCAGGCAACCTCAGATGTTGGAGGGACACCGAGCTAACATGCTAACAGGCGGAGGAACAGCTTCACCAGCATACCAGTAGGCCATTACAGTAATTCTTTTTTCCCTTCATTATGGCTCCGAATGTATTTTTTTTTTTTTGATAATTATGTAGGGTACTGTGTTAAGTGCTTGGTGTGAACAAAAAATACAGTACTGTACGTATGAGGGGCCGTTTGGACGTATTTTCTGACTTACAACTATTTTCGAGTTACAAACGGGCGTAGGAACGGAACTGTGTCGTAAGTCGGGGACCACCTGTATTTTAACTCTCTGAGAATCTGTTACATTATTAAAAGAAACGTTTGCAACACAAAAGACAAAAAAGTGTTTTAACTCAAATTAAGCGAGAAGGTTGCCGGTTCAAATCCCGGTCCGGGGCCTTTCTGGGTGGAGTTTGCATGTTCTCCCCGTGCATGCGTGGGTTTCCTCCGGGTACTCCGGTTTCCTCCCACAGACCAAAAAACATGCTTGTTAGGCTGATTGGTGACTCTAAATTGACCCTAGGTGTGAGTGTGAGAGTGGATGGTTGTTTGGTGTGAGTGAGACAGGTCCCTCTTGTAAATGAGTCCCCATGACTCAACGAGGCTAGCCTGTATAAATAAAGGTTGAATGAATGAATGAATGAAAAATTCACTAGCCAGTTGGATACAGATCACTCTGACGATGACCAGAATCAGATGATTGTCAAAACTCTGAATATGTCTTAGCTAGGTGGCTAATTAGCACAAACAGTATCAAGTTTTCAGAGTGAAAGTTTGACTTTTTCAAATGTCTGTGGGGTGGAAGTAGGCAGGTCTTTTCTGAGCAGGTTTACCTGCAGCTCAGTAACATTCAGCCTCGAGTTCAGCTGCAGCTGAAACAGGCGAAGCATTTAAGTTTACTTTAAACTGTGAGAGCAACGTTAGTGTAGACTCCTGAGCTGTAATACACCTGGTGATCAGTTACAATAAACCATGTACAGTAATCCCTCGTTTATCACGGGGGTTCTGTTCTCAGCTCCCCCACGATAGGGAAAAACCGCGAATGGTAGTACAAATAGTATACAGTACACAGAGTACCGTATTTTCCACCGTAAACGTCGCACTGCCGTATAAGTCACATCAGTCAAATAATGTCCAATAAAGTTTAAAAATCCATACAAGTTGCATCTATTATGCTTCACTGCTGACAACCCGGAAATGTGGGCCGGTGTTGTGCCAAAAATGGATTGGCAGCCAAATAGCAGCCGCAGGAGCGTGCACGAGAGAACTTTAACAAGATTAACACAAAAACAATTATTTGTTTGGTCAAAATTATAGCAAAGGTGTGCCTCAGTTGAACTTTTCCAATGGTCAAATCAGCTGAATTTCAAAAACTAGTTTTGCCGTCTCGGTGCTGCAAAGCGGGCACGCTTCGCATTTCTACGAAATTTAACAAGATAACCACCTACAAACATTTATTTGTCTGCTCGAAATTATATTAAAGTATGTATCAATCTAATGCTTGCTTAGTAAATGTACTTTAATGGTCAAATCAGCTGTATTTAAAAAATTGTTTGCTGCCTTGGTGCTCCATGAACGTGCAGAGGA
>JBBPBX010009786.1:3121-25600 GCA_038048925.1 Garcialebias charrua | reverse complement strand
GATAGATAGATAGATAGATAGATAGATAGATAGATAGATAGATAGATAGATAGATATCCTTCTGTTTTGCCTCCTCAAAACACCAACAGGAGCTTCTTTGAAGGCTTTAATGAAACCCGATTGAGCTGCAGAACCATTAAAGGTCAAAGGTCAAGAAGGCAACTCAAAAATATTTTCTACTTTCCCACAGAATCACCAGTTCTCACATTGCGATGAACTCCATTAGAAGAAGAAGAAGACAAACCACAGATGGTTAAGTAACTCGTTTCAGAGCATTATTATTCATAAAAACAGATTACGTGTGGTTCTGAAGGAGGGTCAGAACAAGATGAAAATTTCTGAAGTCACTATGGAACTACTTTTATTTTCTAAGGACTCGTTAAAGGTTTTAACACAACCCTGTTTAATGACTAAATGTTGATTAACGAAACATAAATTTATTTATAAACTCGAGTCATCACAGAAACGTTCACATTTATAACATGAATTATTAAAGGTAGTGGGACATGATTTTTGACCTTTGCATAAATTGGCACAACATATATATCTTTTATCATTCAACTATGTTCGTTGTTGCAAACAAAATTATAATTTAATGAAATTTCGTTTAAAAAGTGAGTTTAAAATTTGCGCTGTGTTTCTTCACGGGACATCCGGGTACTTCCGCTTGCTAATTTTGTGACGTCAGCGCAGGAATTTCAGTCTGCGGCTGCGTATAGAACGCAGATTCATTTTCTGCACGTTCGCCTATTTTTTTTTGGTATAACTTGAAAAATGCCGTTACGTTGTGTCGCATTTGGGTGTTCTAATATCATCAGTGAACAAGTGAGCCTTTTCACTTTCCCAAAAGATGAAATACTTCGTCAAGACTGGACAAAACAAACAAAGCTGTCCCCCTCGCTCCACCCGAACAGGCAGAACCTGCTGTTTCTTGTTCAACCCCCTGAACTAACTTCTGCTTCCCAAACTGAAGACAAATCGCTCAAATCTAAACTTAGATTGCTAAATTCATCGGTTTCTATATTGTGCGCTATTGTTATGTAAAAGGGGCGTTCTAGGAGACATTCCTGCGATGATGTCACAAAATTAGCAAGCGGAAGTACCCGGATGTCCCGTGAAGAAACACAGCGCGAATTTTTAAACTCACTTTTTAAACGAATTTTCATTAAATTATCATTTTGTTTGCAACAACGAACATAATTGAATGATAAAAGATATATATGTTGTGCCAATTTATGCAAAGTTCAAAAATCATGTCAGCCCACTTTAAGAGTTATCGGAGGAAGCCAGCAGACTGAGTCGTATATTCACGTCCTGAGCAGCTCACTGGCGACAGTGGAAAGGAATGACTTCCTTTTAACAGGAAGAAACCTCCAGCAGAACCAGAACTGGGCTCAGGATAGACGGCCATCTACAAACACGTGAGCGTTGGTTGAGACCAGCGAATAACGTCTAACACAATAAACTTGGGACTTTCCAACGCAAACGGATCATAACAGACAAACAGGGTTGGCAAAACGCCAAATGTCAAAAATTTGAGCTAACTCTGTTAGCGACTCAGCTACAAAACACCAATTATTAGCTAAACACAGTGCTGGGCAGCGCTAATCCAAAAATTAGTTCTGCAATTTCTAAAGCACTTATTGATTTATTTAGGTCCGCAATTTCAAAAGCACTTATGTATTAGCAATGCTAGCGGACGCTAATGCTAACACGCTAACCGCCATTTTGAAGAGGGCATATGGCGAAATACTTTTTTTAATCCAGCAGATTTGACCATTTGAACCGGTTAAGCTCAGAAAAACCTTGTGCTATAAAGTCAGTGACTTTATAGCACAAGGTTTTTCTGAGCTTAACCGGCTGCAGAGTAAAACACTGGCTGCTAACTGAGAGCGCTCGCTCTAGCAAAGAGACTGTGAGGGGACGCTTTTTTGTCACGGACCACATCCGGCGCTGACAGGATATGGTCTGTTAGCAGTCGTCCGGGCCTGTAAATACGTTTTTTCGTTTTTACTGATAGATAATTAGTTATTATCGGTACTGCATTTTAAATAAAAATAGCGCAAATCCGCTTATGAATTATAAAAGTTAGTCAAACCGCTGTTACGCTGACAAAAACGTTAGGTCCGCTGTAAGCGGATTAGCGCAATAGCGCTCCCTAGCGGTCGGGGGCCCACCACTGGCTAAACATCTGTAGTGTGATCAGTCTGCTGTGGCGGCCATCTTGTATTGAAAAAGGTTCATCGAGATCCAATAGTTGCGTCCAAAAGATTTCAACAAAACCAACCCAGCGGTTCATGAGGTATTTTAAGTAGTACTGTATACAAGTTCATTTCATGTAAGCATGTCATTTAATGTTTCCATGGAAACAAGCGTGTCAGAGTGTAGCTTCTGTTCAACAGCAACCTGTCCTATAAAACAAGCTGAAGCTGCGTCTGTCTGAATCACCTGTGGTTACTTCCTGCTGGTGATCGGGTCGGTCGGAACGCTCTGACAGCCCTGTTCTGCTGCAGAGTGTCAGGTGGGTGGATGGTGGGGGGAGATCCATTAAGACCTGCTGGGATGAGCTCAGCCCCGCCTCCTCCACACCGTGTGACCCACTTGTCTGACAGCAGCTCGGCTGAAACCTGCAGAGCAGACGAGCGCTCCTCTTTCTGGGCCTGTGATGTGAACGCAGGAGACCGAGGGAGGTGAGACGTCTTTAAACAGCCTCAACGCTGTCAGATCGGTTCAAACGGTTCACCACAGCGACAGAATCCACCGAGCAGATGCAGCAAATTCACCTTTATCCACCTTGTTGTTTCAAGGTTTTAAAAACAAGTTTAAATCGCCTTTTTTTTTAGGCGTTTCTGGGATTTTAAATGGCTGCTCTCGTCTCTTTCAGCCATTTCTTGCAAAGTGTGGATGAGCTTCTATAGAGATATTTTCGTCTTCAGACTGACACGCAGCCAAGGAGAAACCCGCAGGCGGTAGACACGCTGAAGGCGGAGCCGGAGGTGAGAATGGACAGAGACGTGTTCCTCACCTCAGCACCGTGGGACAGAGTCCTCCTCCCGAAGGCCGGGGAGAGCTCGGCCGATCGCAGAGGAGTCAGACCTTCGTCCATCAGCTGCTCGCCCGAAGGCGACTTCGGTACCGTCCACACAGGAACACCATCTGCAAAAACAGCAAGGCAGGGGTTAAAACAGGTCTGGATCCAGATTCTGGTTCTGTCATGAAAGAGTCATTAAAATGAAACAAAACTCCCATCAGCATCGTCTGATGCCGTTTCTGGATGAGCGACGGAGCCGAGACGTCAGGAAATTGTTCTTTCAGATCCGATCTAACTAGAATTATTTATTTCAGCTCGGCATCAACGGCATTAAAAGCTACAGAAATAGAAAAGATATGTCTTGTTCAGCTGAAAAACTTATTTACGGCTCAAACAATAGCCTGTATGCCACGGGGGGGGCGTGACGTACTTCCGGTAAAATGCCGCACACACCCGCCACTTCCGGTTCCCATCCACCTCCGTTGTTGCTAGCGTTAGCTCCTAGTAGCAGACCATGACAACAACCCGAAACGGGAAGCGGCCGCTCGCTACCGGCACTACACATGAGTACCGTTGTATAATTTTATATGGATTTATACGTGTATAGAGTTGTTATTGGTGTGTATGCTGATGTTTATTAATTGTATTTAGTCATTTATCTTCGTGTCTTTCCCGCTAACCGGAAGTGTGCCGACTGTGTAACGACCGCGGAGGTGCTGGAACGGAAGTCCGTGGCATATAGGCTATTAAAGCTGCTTGAAAATAAAAAATTTAATTGTGAATTTTGACCCCCCCAAAAAAACCTGGTCAGGTTTTATGAGTGAACTAAAAAATAGGGTATGTAAATTTAAAAAAAAAAGGGGGGGGGGGGGATAGATGAAAAAGAGATTTGTACAAGTTTAAATGTTACAAATGATAAAAAAAATAAAAAAATCTAGAAAACTGTAAACAAATTTAATAATTTGATTTAGGACGGTGGTACATACCCAAACTGAATCTTATTTTAAAACCTTTTACATAAAATTGAAAAACACAAAGAAGTTTTAAAGTATATTTTTTAATTAAATTATTTTCATTTTGTCCCTTTATTGTATATATTTAAATTGTTTTTGTGCAGATTTGTCCACCATGTTTGTGGTTGAGCAGATATGATTTGTTTAAAAAAAAAAAAGAAGTTGTTTTTACCTTTAGGATTTTCAGTTTTCTGCCGTTTGTTTTGAGACCTACAAAGCCCTCAACAACCTAGCTCCATCTTATATTTGAGATCTTATTTTCCCAACAGAGCACTTCGATCTCAGACTGCAGGCTTATTTGTGGTTCCTAGAGTTTCCAAAAGGAGAATGGGCGGAAGATCTTTCAGTTATCAGGCTCCTCTCTTGTGGAACCAACTTCCAGTTTCTGTCCGTGAGTCTGACACATTGTCCAGTTTTAAGACTGAGATCAAGACTTTCCTTTTTGATAAATCCTATAGTTAGGTTTGGCTTGTTATGCTGCTATAGGTTTAGACTACTGGAGGACAAACTGACCTCATTTCCTTAAATGAATTGTTAAAATTTAATAGTTTTCATTTGATATTATTTCTATCTTAACATGTGATTCTTGACCTGCCATTGTGTATCTGTTCCTCCTTCCTGTTCCTCTCAACCCCAGCCGGTCGAAGCAGATGACCGCTTGTCCTAAGCCTGGTTCTGCTAGAGCTTTCTTCCCCAGGAGGGAGTTTTTTCTTTCCATTGTTGCCTTCTTGCTTGCTCAAGTTAAAGCGTCTGCGATTAAGTTAAATTCAAAGCAGTTTGCTCCTGAGATAAATAAAGTTATTACTGGTATACTTTTATATACATATACAGGTGGTCCTCGACTGACGGCATCCTCGACTTACGGCGATTCAGTGTTACGAACGCATCTTATTAATAAAAACATAAAATTAAATTAAAAAATATTTTTTTTTTTGAAAAATCTTATTTTATGCGTTTAAATATTCTTGATTTCATGTGTACAGCACTTTGTTGCAGCTGTGGTTGTTTTAAATGGCTTTACAAATAAATTATTATTATTATTATTACTGTATTATTATTTTGAAGCAGATTACGCAGTTTTCGGCAGTGTTCTGCAGTTTTCGGCAGTGTTCGGCAGTTTTCGGCAGTGTTCGGCAGTTGTCGTTTAGCTTTGGATACCTCCGCTTCGACAGCCGGCTTTGGACAGACCGTCTGTCCGATCAGAGATTGCTTCGCTCGGATAAATGAGCTGGAAACGGTCGGTGAACTCTGTGGACGTCTCAGGCGCGGAGCAGCAGCCGCCAATCGCTCCGCCGCATGCTAATGCGGCGCAGCCTGTTGGAGGGGCTAACATGCTAACACGGCGCAGCCTGTTGGAGGGGCTAACATGCTAACGCAACACAGCCTGTTGGAGGGACACAGCGGAGAAACAGCTGCGCAGCCTGTTGGAGGGGCTAACATGCTAACACGGCGCAGCCTGTTGGAGGGGCTAACATGCTAACGCAGCACAGCCTGTTGGAGGGACACCACAGAGAAACAGCTGCACAGCCTTTTGGAGGGGCTAACATGCTAACGCGGCACAGCCTGTTGGAGGGACACCGCTGAGAAACGGCTCCCAGTAAGTTATTAACTCTTTTTCCCTTCATTATGGCTCCAAATGTATGGAGTTAACATGCTAACAGGCCTTCCTGTAAACAGTTTGGACCGCGTGAAGCAGCACAAAGCTGCAGAGCTCGGACGTGCAACGAGCTAACATGCTAAAAGACGGAGACAGGCTTGACCAGCTCACAGTAAGAAATTAACTATTTTTATTCCTTCATTATGCTCCAAATGTACTATATGTGTTTTTTGATAATTATGTAGGGTACTGTGTTAGGATAGGCGAAGTGCTTGGTAACTGTACAGTACCGTACATGTACGTGTATAAGTGGCGGCTAGTGTGTTTTCCGACTTACGGCGATTTTCGACATGCGAACGGCCGTAGGAACGGAACTTGTTCGTAAGTCAAGGACTACCTGTATATGAAAGTTTCTGTTCAGTGACCTGAGATGGCTTCTGTTGTGACTTGGCGCCGTATTAATAAACTGAATTGAGTCGGATCAGAAAGAAACAGGAAAGCTGCGCTGCTGAAGAAAAGTCAAAAGGTTGAATCAGACAAACAGCTCCTGCCGTGAATTTCTGTTTAAAATCCTCAGAGTCGCCACCATCTTTAGGCTTTTAACACCGACTGAAACCAAAAGAGAGCCTCTTCGAGGACTTCCAAGTAAAATGCAACATCAGTAATGCATTTTCAGATTACCATCTGACTTCATTATGGTCTGCAGAAACAGAAGTCCTCATTTAAAAGCTTCTTGCAGACACATCACAGGAGGAGATCCTGTTTCAAAGTGCTGGTAATGGGGCAGAATAGGGCCCTCCTCATCTCCACACACTCACACAGTAATGCACCATGAGCTCCTCTGCTGACGGCCATTAGAGCAAAGCAACCCTCTGGCATCAGTGTGAGGCGAGTCTGCAAACGGACAGGACGATGTGAGTGAGACGCCGACGGTCAAAAGAGACGGGAGCAGAGAGGTTTCGGCCTGCAGGACACCGAGCTGGTGGAGTTGGTTAAAGTTGGTTTTATTGTGACATTTGGAGACGAAGTAGCTGAAAGTCATTCCCAACACAAACTAAAGGTTCGGCCGTAACAGCAGGTTCAGGATTTGAGACGGCTCCAGACGTCTGACGTTTCTGAGCAGCAGATGGACTTTTTTTTTTAATCTGGCATTAAGCGTGGCGGGTGATAAGTCAGAGTCAGAGAGTCAGAGTCAGAGAGAATTTATTGTCATTTGCACCGCATGTAGTACATGTGTTGAAAACGAGATTATGTACACAGGGTCCCAGTTACATCCAACAACAAATGCAAGAGAAAAACAATAATAACATCTAGGATTAACTAAGAGAGACATCAGCTAGTAATACACTAAGCCCTAATGTAGTAGAAAAACATCATTATAAACAGCAGCACGAACATGAGCAGATGGTCACAGATGAACGCAGATAGTCACAGATGAACGCAGCAACAAGAAACAGATCAGTATCAACATGATGTGACATTTTGCAGTGTTTATTCTTATTATTTATTTATTCATGAGTCTGACAGCCTCAGGGTAGAAGCTGTTCCTCAGTCTAGTGGTTCTACATTTGATGCTCCTCAACCTCCGTCCCGAGGGGAGTGGTGCAAAGAGTGAGTGTGCTGGGTGAGTGAGGTCTTTCATGATGCAGGTGGCTCTTTTTCTGCATCTGGAGGTGTAGATGTCTGTGATGGTGGGGAGACTGACTCCCACAGACTTCTGTGCAGCCTTCACCACTCTTTGTAGAGCTTTCCTCTCTGCAACTGTGCAGCCTCCATGCCACACGTTGATGCTGGAGCACAGGACGCTCTCCACTGCACACCTGTAGAACGAGGTGAGGACTGAGCTTCTCAGACCGGCTCGTCTCAGCCGTCTGAGGAAGTAGAGTCTCTGATGACCTTTCTTGATCAGGCTGGTGGTGTTATTGCTCCAGCTGAGGTTATCATTCAAGTGTACACCCAGGTACTTGTAACTGGAGACCACCTCCACCGCAGATCCACCTATATACAGTGGGGTGTGGGTGTGTTTGTTCCTTCTGAAGTCCACAATCATCTCCTTCGTCTTCTTCACATTCATGTGAAGGTTGTTCTCTTTGCACCAGCTCTCCAGATGTTCCACCTCCTGTCTGTAGCTGGATTCATCATTATCTGTGATGCATCCCACCACAGCTGTATCATCTGCAAACTTAACAATATGACAGCCTGGAAGTGTGGCTGTACAATCATATGTGAGCAGAGTGAACAGAAGAGGGCTCAGCACACATCCTTGAGGAGAGCCAGTGCTGAGGGTGATGGTGGAAGAGGAGAAGTTGTGGATCTTCACGGACTGTGGTCTGTTTGTTAAGAAGTCTAAGACCCAGTTACAAATAATAACTCCCTTCAAGATAATCTGAGTCTTTATTTTCATTATTGCCCAACGCTGAACGCCTGCATTTTACTTCATGCATTTTTCTTCACATACGTTAAACTCACAAATAGGACTGGCTAAATAAGAGATGGTGTACATCATTTTGTTTCCCGAGGGCCAAACAGAGTTACTTAAAACAATCATCTTATCTGGATTTAGATTTTCAGATTTCAGTAGAATAACTTTAATTTTGCCTGCACGCATATTCTGGGATTTACGGTACAGTAGTTCCTTTTAGGTGTGAGCTTTTATGGCCTTTAGGATAAATACAGGAAATGTTTCAAAGTTTTTATGATTAGCATGATTGGTCAAATGGCTCCTAAACACCTTTTAGGAATAGAAGTCATACTTTCCGTGACCAACATATTGTTAGCTTAGAATATGCAATAACAACAACAAAAACAAAGTTATACGTTTGCTTTTTGAAATCTTTAAGGTTTGGTCTTATTCTAAAATCACAAAGACTTACCGAGCAAGAAATAAAAAGTTTGGGCCCATATTATTCTAAAGGTTTTGCACACATTTGTCCAGGATGTTAAATTTAGATTTCCATAAGTTTGATTGATGCAATGCAGGTTTTCAGAAACTTATTTTAAAGTGGTTTTCTTTTCAGTTCAGAATATCGGGGACCAGATGGAGATTGTACAAGGGCAACCTATGGCCCGCTGGTCATAGGTTGCCCACGTGTGGTCTAAACCACGAGTATATTTATGATGATAAGTTTGTATTTTATCTGAATTGTGGATTATGCTTGTATGATGTAATTGCTCTGTTTTTTTAAAATTACTATTATTTTTTATGATTTTTTTCCCCCCATAATTATAACCATTTTTGACTGACGCTCTAAATTTCTAAGAACTGCAACAGCGAGTCCTTCGGTGCACGCTCGCTTCACTCAGCCGGTACAGGAAGAGGAACGCTGGAGAGCTAACGGCTCCAGCTGCAATGGATGGATGGCGCCGTGCCACCCAGATGAAATTAAGCTCTTTTGACCATTAAAGTGCATTTATTAAGGAAATTCAGAGCAAAGAAATAATTGTTTTTAAGTGTTAATGTTGCTAAATTTCTAAGAACTGCAAGAGCGAGTCCTCCCATGCTCGCTGGCTTCTCTCAGCTGGTGCGTGCGTGCGGACAGGCGGATGGATGGATGGATGGATGGATGCTGTGCCACTCAGGTAAATTAAGTCATTTTGACCATTAAATAAATGCATAATCAACTTGACGGGTCAGCGGTGACACATAATAAATTAGACTTGTACGTCGAAGTGACATATAGTTTTGTTTTTTTACTCTTCATGATGCTTTTTTTTGACTGATGTGACTTATACTCCAGAAAATATGGTACTGTACATTTTATAGTATACATTTATACAGAGGTTCTGTACAGATACTGTAATTATTACAGTTATTTGTATATATCGTTATTACTTTAGATTATTTTGCTTCAGATGTGCTGGTTTTAATTCAAAAATGTTACTTAAACTTACACACTTGGGGTTGAAAATCTCAAAAAAATTATAAATAAAAATTCTAGACTTGAACTGCTGAGAGTTATTTATTAAAAAATATATTTTCAAAGCTCAGGCATTGTTATTCCTGTTTAAAACAAATCAAAAGCTATTTTAATTGGCAGTATACGAAAGTGCAACGAATAACATAATTTGCATGTTTTTGTAACAATAGGAAACGCCTGAAGATGTTTCTTGCTGCTCTGCAGAAACATTGAGACGTCAGGCTCATGTGTGGAATTGATTATGAAAACTTTAATGAAACGAGGGCATGTAGTTTGCAAAGGTCAAACTGAGGGGATCCACCAGCACTCCATTTTAATTGCCTTCGTTCACTGAGGAGACAAAAAAATAATAAAAATCTTGCTCTGAACATCCGTTTGTCACGTTGGAGGTTCTGGATGAGCGGAGGCCATCCAATGGTGCCGTTGGATAGAAGCATGCAGCGTAGTCATAAGGCAGAGATGAAACGGTGCAGAGAGTCTTACATGCAGCAAATGTTTCAAATAACTCTCCTCCATTATCGTTTTGTGACGTGATCGTCAAACCTTTGTTTTTAGCAAAATTTAAAGAGATGTTCTACTTTGAGCTCATTATTTTAGGCTGCAGCGCAGACCAGGAAGTCATTTCCTTTAGGGATTCGCATTTCCCTAAAGGAAAATGGGTGGTGTGCTGGTAATAAAGCGTGGTGGTTTCAGGCTCTTATTTGTGATGGAGGGGAAAAAGGGGGGTTCATAGCTTTTAGCGAGCAGCTCGGCCATATCAGCTAAAATTCAGCTGTCTGGTGTGTAGCTGGCAGGTTGTTCTTTACAAAAGCTGCTTCAGGGTCATCAACTTTTAAACTGCAGTGAGATCAGAGGACAAACTCTGTCCAAACTCATGCTCCCCCCCCACATTATGACGTTCTCCCGTCCATGCAGAGGTGGTGCTTTGGACCCGTTCCACCAGCCGGGCTCTTTGAATCTGCTGCATTCAATCAGTACGCGGCTCATGCTGGGAAATAAAAATATGCCAATCACTCGCAGATCTGAGGCTTCCAACAATAAAACTCCTCACTGCGGTGTGGGGGGTACATGCCGAGTGTGGGGCGCAGCCGGACCCCCGCAGGACTCATCAGCCAGGCAGCGGAAGGAAAGAGGTTTGTACTTGCGGCCCGGCGGTCCCACTCCACACCAACCACTGTGACACGAACAGGTGCAAGGCAGGGCGACAGCTGGCGCAAAGAGAAGACCAAGAAACAGCGATGACGGTCTGACTCTAGGCGGGACACTGTACCCCCCACCACCACCATCACCACACCCCTCAAACATTGAGGGGAGGAAACCTCCCAAAGATCACAGCTTCTGGGTTCAGGTACAAATAACACTGAGGGAGCTTTGTAAAGAGAAGTGCATGTAAAAATAAATACAAACATTTTCATTAATTTTATTTTATTTTTTATTTTGGGGTGGGGGGGGAGGCTTAACCCATAGAAGCTCAAATATAATTGAATTTTTCAAAAACTACAATCAATGAAGTTGAATGCTCAAATCACTCCAAAACTTTCCAAAGTTCAACAAGCGGTCTGCCGATGTGATTTGTGGAGAACTGTTCTGTAAACTTCCTCCAACTACAACTCCAACAAAAACTCCAACTACATCTCCAACTACAACTCCAACAATTCCAACTCCTCCAACAATTCCATCAACTCCAACAACTCCAACAACTCCATAAACAACTCCAAAAACAACTCCAACAACTCCAACTCCAATAACTCTAACAACTCCAACAACAACTCCAAATCCAACAACTCCAACAACTCCAACATCATACACAGTTGGGCTGAGCTAGCGGTGCTAGTCTCTTTCGGTTTTTTGGCCTTGGTTTCTATTGGTGAAGGCTAGCGTTTACGCACCCTCTCCCAATTCGCTTCTGTTGGTGAAGGCTCACGTTTACGCACCCTCTCCCAATTCGCTTCTATTGGTGAAGGCTAGCGTTTACGCACCCTCTCCCAATTTGCTTCTGTTGGTGAAGGCTAGTGTTTACGCACCCTCTCCCAATTTGCTTCTGGTAGTGAAGGCTAGCATTTACGCACCCTCTCCCAATTCGCTTTTGTTGGTGAAGGCTAGCGTTTACGCACCCTCTCCCAATTTGCTTCTATTGGTGAAGGCTAGCGTCCGCGCACCCTCTCCCAATTTATTTTTCGCCAACCATGTTCTCTATTGGTGAAGGCTAGTGTCCACGCACCCTCTCCCAATTCATTTTTCGCCATCCTTGTTCTCTATTGGTGAAGGCTAGCGTCCGCGCACCCTCTCCCAATTTGCTTCTATTGGTGAAGGTTAATGTCCGCGCACCCTCTCCCAATTCATTTTTCGCCAACCTTGTTCTCTATTGGTGAAGACTAGCGTCCACGCACCCTCTCCCAATTTTGGCCTCCTTCGTCTTACACTTGAGTAAACTGCCTACAGTAGGGAGTATGGACGGCTCTCACTGTTGTACAGATTGTGAGGCCGTGCTCCAGGCGGATGATGGTCACGACCTGTGTCCTGCCTGCCTTGGACATGACCATGACCTGCCTTGGAGGCCCTGTCAGAGAACCCCTGCATGAACTGCAACTTCATGCCTCGTTCTGTAAGAGTGGCTCGGCTGACCCAGCTCTGCCCTGAGCTTAGCAGTGACCTCCCGCCTTCTGGGCAGGAGGCTCCACCCAGGAGCTCAAAGCGCCGGACCGAGGCTGCAGTCCCTGAGGGGCACTCCTAGAAAGAGGCAAGCCAAGTCTGATCGGGGTCTTTCCACAAGAGTGGAGCGGCTGTCCGCTGAATTAGCAGAAATTAAGTCCCTTCTGCAGGCACGCCAACTGGGGGCTGAGCCAGTGGCAGCAACTGGACTCTCCTCCCCACCCATGTCTGAGCTGGCTGCAGAGGAAGATGTATTATCCTTGGCTACCTCTGGCTCTCATTTTCTAGGTGATGAGGAAGAACAGTCTGTCTCTGTGACTGGTTCTTTTTCTTTGTCTAAGAGCGCAGTTAGTGAGTCAGGTGATGGCTCTATGTAGGACGTCATGCGTTTGGCCTGCAGCTGGACATCCCACAACCAGAGGGGTCCACCTCAGGAAGTGCCTTCTTCAGGCGCGGACAGACCTCTCCTTCATTTTCCATCCCTCTATCAGAGGAGTACCTGAAAGAGTTGCATGGCTGCTGGCGTGACCCAAGGACCTGGGCGCTCCTCTCCCCAGATGCCCAAGTGTTAGCGGCCATGCATGAGCTAGCTACGGCGGGCCTGGATCGCATGCCGTCGATCAAACCTGCTGTTGCCTCGCTCATCGTATCACCAGACAGTGATGTCCGGTGCCCACAACCTCAGTGTCGCATCACGGACGAGTTACTCTGCAGAGCTTATCATGCCGGAGCGCGTGCTGGTCGCCTCGGCAATTCCTTGGCACACCTCATATTTGCCTTCTCTGCGTCCCTTCAGGGCACCAGTGGTGCAACAACAGCAATGGGCTTTAGTAATGCAACGCTCAAGGCTTTTGGGCTGATGATGAGGGAACTGGGGCATGTGATGTCCTTCTTGGTCCAAGCCCGCCGTCAGGTCTGGTTGGCACAGTCAACATTGGCCAAGCCATGACGTAGATCCCTCTGTGATCTTCCGGTGGTGCTAGGGGAGTTGTTCTGTCCGGCTGCCTTAGAAGCGCTCGAACGGACCATCCAGGCATGATAAACAAGGCGGCAGCTTTCAATCCTTAGCAGGGCGATACCCCCTCCATCTCTTCGGCATCCGAGGTGCCCGCTGACTGTCCCCAGCTTTCAGCCGCCTCAGGGTCCTTGCCCTCGTGCAGCTTAGCAGAGACCAAACAGGACCTTTCGTGAATCGGCCCGTCAACCAGCTGGGTAGGTCCAGACCAGAGACTCTGGCCACCGTGGAGGGAGATGGTGATGCCACCAGGCCGACCGTCTGATATTTCTCCCACCAGCAGCTCAGATACTGGGCTGCTCACGCCGTGGAAGCATGGGTGGTTGCCACTCTGACCCATGGTTACCGGCTACAGTTCCGACCGTGGCCTCACATCTCACACTGGGTCAAGATGACTGTAATCACTGACCTAGTGAAAACCTGAGCTCTAGACCAGAAGCTTTCCATCCTCCTGGCCAAGGATGCAATTGAGGCAGTGAACCCTCTGCGACAACCCAGAGGCTATTTACTCAACTTACTTCCTTGTGCAAAAGAAGACGGGCAGCTTTCGTCCCATTTTGGATCCGAGGGGACTCAACCAATATTTAAAGGTGCTACCTTTCCACATGCTCAAGACAGCAGAGGTCCTTCAAGCGGTCATAGGGAGAGAATGGTTACTGTCTATAGACCTGAAGGATGCTTATATTCATGTGTCTATTGCGGTAGAACATGCCGCTTTCTTAGGTTTGCCTATCGGGGTCACCACTGGCGGTTCCGGGTACTCCCATTCGGGCTCTCTCTTTCCCCAAGGGTGTTCCCTCAGTGTGTGAAGGCAGCCTTCTCTCCCCTGCAGGCCTACGGAATGAAGGTTCTGCCATGTCTAGACGATTGGCTTCTCTGCGCCCTATCTCGGGCCTGTACCATTCACAACATGAATCACCTGCTTGCTCATGTGTCCTAGTTGGGCCTCAATGTCAATATGGAGAAAAGCTTGCCTGCTTCCTTCACAGACTATCACCTTTCTTGGAGTGGTTCTGGACTCACCCTCCATGACTGCTCGTCCATCCGTTCAAAGGGTGGGCGACATACTCTAGTTGGTCAGTCGGTTCCGGCTGGGCAGGCAGCTCCCCTACGTTGCCTTCCTACGGCTTCAAGGCAAACTGACATCAGTCACTCGAGTGGTACCCTTAGGCCTGCTGTCTCTTCGCCCCTTGCAGAAGTGGCTCAACAGCTTTTGCCTAGACGCTAGGCTACACAGGTATCACAAACTTGCAGTGACATGGCCATGTCTTCATGCCCCGTCTCCATGGAGGGACAAAGCTTATTTGTCCAGGGGTGTCCCCATGGGGGTGGTAGTGTATCGCAGGGAAGTGGTCATGACAGATGTCATTTCCACAGGATGTGGCGCTGTGTAGTAACACAGAGCGGTGCAGGGCCGTTGGGGCCAAAGGGACTGCTCCAGGCATATAAATGTGCTGGAGCTGCGTGCAGTGCATTTGACGCTCAAGAACTTCCTGCCCCACCTGGAAGGGAGGCATGTCCTCGTTTGGTCAGACAACACCTCTGTTGTCTACCACATCAACCACCAAGGGGGCACCAGGTCAGCACAGCTTCTCAGTGTATCCAAGGTGCTCTTGGAATGGGCCTCCACTCATCTGTCCACCCTACAGGCAACATACTTACCAGGGCGACACAGTCTGGTTGCAGATTTTCTCTCCCGCCAAAGGTCTGTTCTGGGAGAGTGGTCCCTCCCAGCGACATAGTGCGGATGATCTGGGACCGTTTTGGTCGAGCGGAAGTGGACCTGTTTGCAACAGAGTAGTCAACCCAGTGTCTCCTATGGTACTCCCATACAGGGGCGTCTGATGCGCTGGGCCAGGACGCGCTAGCTCATCCTTGGCCAAGGGTCCTTCTATATGCCTTTCCACCCCCTTCTCTGATTTGGCCAACCTTTCACAGAGTCCTAGCAGAGGGCCACAGAATGCTTTTGGTGACCCCATATTGGTCAGCACGACCATGATTCCCACTGCTATGGAGTCTGTGTCAGGATGTCCCATGGCGTCTTCTGACCAGGAGGGACTTGCTGTCTCAGCTGGGGGGTTTGCTATGGCACCCCAATCCTCAACATCTCCAGCTGTGGGTGTGGCCACTGCGAGGCCAGGACAGCAGCTGACTGGCGTTTCGAGCCTGTCGGACGCACCATCTTGGGCGCCAGGGCACCTTCTACTCGTCAGCAGTACAAAAATAAGTGGCGTCGGTTTTCCCAATGGTGTTCTGATCACAATGATGATCCAGTCTCCTGTACAGTACCCACCATTCAGGAGTTTCTCCAGTCTCTCATTGGTAAGGGTCGCTCTCCCTCGTCCCTTAAGGTCTATGTAGCGGCAATATCAGCTAATCACACCGGCATCAATGACCGTCCGGTGGGAAGTCATAGTCTGGTATCTCTCTTTCTACGTGGTACCCGTAGGTTGCACCCACTGAAGGCTACACGAGCACCAAGTTGGGACCTGCCCTTGGTTCTCAAGGCTCTGTGCCACCTTCCGTTCGAGCCTCTGATGCAAGTGGACCTCAAGTGGCTTTCATGTAAGACTGCTTTTCTGCTGGCAATTGCCTCAGCAAAGAGGATCGGTGAGTTGCACGCTTTTTCAGTCAGCCCCTCATGTCTCAGGTGGGGCCCTGAAGGCTCTGATGTTACCTTGTGGCCGAACATTGCTTTTGTACCAAAGGTCTTATCTCACTCTCACCGTAACCAACCGTTAAGGCTGGCACGTTTTCAACGAGGCGAGGGATCTGGATTGTTGTGCCCAGTGAGAGCGTTGGAGAAATACGTTGTAGCTACTGCCACTATACGGTACTCAGACCAGCTGTTTGTGTGTTACGGGGACCCTAGACTGGGCTATCCTCTTTCCAAGCAGCGCCTCTCCCACTGGATCGTGGACGTCATCTGCCACGCCTACGGAGCGAGACACCACCCCCTGCCAGTCGGTGTGAAGGCACACTCTACCAGGAGTGTCTCCGCTTCCTGGGCTGCCCTGAGAGGGGTCTCACTGGAAGTAATATGTGCTGTTGCATCATGGGCTTCCCCAAGCAAGTTCACCAGATTCTATAGAGTTAACGTGGCTACCCCTCATCCCCTGGGCCAGGTTCTACTGCAAGGGTCCTCTGGGCTTCATCAGTGAGGTATGTGCTCAGGATTCCTTGTGACATTGTTGATACTAGTCATTCAGTGCTTTCAGCACCGCCCTCTGGCGGTCAGTAGGGATGAAATAGAACGAAAGTTACGAATGTAACTACGGTTCTATGAATCCCGGATGACCGCCAGAGCTTCTCTGTCACTCAGAATCCTTGCTTACGCGAGAAGTTTCTGTAGGACTGAATTACGGATAACGCTAGCCTATATAGCCCCTGATTACTTATCTGGTCACGCCTGTATGACATCATTGATATCATTACTCGAACAGCGCATGCACGAAGGGAACATTCAGTGCTTTCAGCACCGCCCTCTGGTTGTCATCCGGGATTCATAGAACCGTAGTTACATTCGTAACTTTTGTTTTATTTACTCACTCACTCACAAGAAGACCATTTTTCAACCTGACATGCTAGTAACAGTCCAACATGCTATGAGAGGTTCTTTAAGTTCCATCTTGTACCAAATCCCATGTGGACCATTTCAGATACTATTGACTTGTAAATGCAACTGACAACATTGAAGAGACAAAAAATTAATGAAAAACTAAAACACAACACAGACAAACTTTGACCAACCTAAATGATCCAACAGAAGAGTTCAACAAATAAATGCAGCTTTGAGTCAGAGTCAGCTGACCCTGTTGGGTCGAGCTGGACTCTGGAGGGGAGGACGGTAAAGACAAGGAGAATGTGGTTGGGGAACCTGAAACGGGGCCTGGACCCGACTCACCGAAGGAGGCTCCGTGGGAGGAACGTTGGGAGGTCTGGATCGGAGGCGGCGCCTGGCTGTGGCCCTGGAGGATGTTCAGGCATTCTCCAAGGCAGCTGAGTGTGGCGGCCGATGTGGCTTTGAGCAGCAGCAGGTCCTGATCCAGACATGAGAGCGGGCCTTTGGTTGGCAGAGAGTCAATGGAGTGGACCAGGTTCTTCTGTTGACCCTCAGCTTGGGCCATCACCTGCAAACAAATATAAAGATATGCATATTTTAAAATCAGTCTATTTATAACCAGGCAAACCCAGATCTGAATTTCAAAGGAGGCCTGGGCCTGAAGACGAGTGTTGAACTGTGGGAGGAAACCAGAGAACACGGAGGAAACTCACACAAACACGAGAACATGCAAACAACGCAGAAACACCTAAACCCAACCTTCTTAATGTGAGGCGACAGGGCTAACCACTAAACCACTAAGCGGCCCAACAAACTTTATATTCCTCAAATTAATTAAGGAAACGCTGATTTACAGGGAAGGGCGTTAAATGTGCTGACTGAGACACATCCAACAGGAGATGTTTGCCTTCTGATGACCAGTCCAGCTGTAAGGGAAGGGTCAAGCGGGCAGGACACAAAGGATTGACAGCAGCTCAAAAACACTAAAATCATTTTCTCCAGTTAAAAAAAATAAAATGTAAAAAAATGCTCACAATAAAAATTACAATCAGTAGAGGTCGTTTTTGTTTCATCTTTACATGCATGTTTATCTCGTCACTGTGAACGACAGCAATTTTGTATGAGTGTTTGTTAGCAAAATATTTCCTAAACCAGAGTACAGTATGTTTTAACTAAACTCTTAGAAATAATCATAGAATGAGGCCACAGCTGAACATGAAAATGGCTACAAATTAGTCAAATGAAAAGACATTGAGCCAAAATTTGATGCAGAAGTCTGAATAAAAGTTCACTCATTAAAAAAACACATAATTTACTAAGATTAGATTTTTTTTAGAGCATGAGCATTAAAAATCTACAGGTTTTTAAACAATCAGGAGGTCAAGATCTCATAAAAAGCATTTCAGCAAATAAAGCCTTTTTATGACGTTATTAAAAAAATACAAATAACTTATTAATAGATAGATTAATCTGCTTATTAAAATTTTAATACAAAATATCACATCCTCCATAGAGTCACCTCAGTGACATAAAAAAAGTTGTTTGACTCGGTCCTCTGGATTATAATTTTAAATATCCACTTGGTAAACAATCCCAACAAACGCACAATTTACCCTTTGATGGTGCAATAACATTTTAACTGCACAGCTGTTTTTAAATAATAAAACCAACGATGGTTGACGGGCCTGTGAATATTTATGTCTCTGTCGAGCCTGGAGCCGAGCGGCACAGATCGGGCCGGGACGTCTTCAAACTCCTCGGAGAATGGAGCTTTCTGTTAGTAGCTTATGCTGACAAGAATAAAAATAAATAAATAAATACAATTATGGCTTTAATGCACATTTTCACTGCTGATTCATGAATTGTAGATGTAATCAGGAACAAGTCTGGTGTTTTATTGTGATCCGATGTTTTAACAATTTCAGTGAATAAAACAGTTTATTCATCAGGTTTTTTTTTTTGTTTGTTTTTTATCAGACAGTCTAAATATAGCTTCAGTCCTTTCTGGGGGTGATGTTCAATCTGATAATGAAACATTAGCAAGACTCCAATCTAAATGTAAATGTCCATTAAATGAGTTAGAGGCTGACCAGTAAATCCAGGGACCTGTGCGAGGATGAAATTTAGCATCTTGTGAACGAGCTGCAGATATATTTTATTTTAGGCGGAGTTTGTTTTCTCATTAGTCGGTGGTAAATCTGTTCAGACTGTGAATTGCTGTGCAGTTGTTGGGTAGCAGGTGAGTCTAAGTTTTGCATCATTTTAAAAAGAACTGAACAGTTTATTATACATTATTTCCTCACCAACCAGCAGTAACATCAACTGGACCTTTAACTGAAATAACTGCTTTAAGAAGAACATGGTGGTTGTTACTGCAGAACAGCAGCAGAATATTTAACGGCTTGTTGCATGAGGAAATCTGGAGTGGCAGAAAACTATGTTAGACTGGTACAGGACATGTATGAAGACAGCAGGACAGTGGTGAGATGTGCTGTAGGAGTGACAGATAGCTTCAAGGTGGAGGTGGAGTGCATCAAGGATCGGCTCTGAGCCCCTTCTTGTTTGCTCT
Source organism: Garcialebias charrua (assembly GCA_038048925.1). NCBI lineage: Eukaryota > Metazoa > Chordata > Actinopteri > Cyprinodontiformes > Rivulidae > Garcialebias > Garcialebias charrua. Next base: position 6,244 of record JBBPBX010009786.1, on the reverse strand, counting down.
GGTGATGGACCGACTAACAGATGAGGTCAGGCAGGAATCCCCATGGACTATGATGTTTGCAGATGACATTGTGATATGTGGTGAGAACAGGGAACAGGTGGAAGAGAACTTGGAGAGGTGGAGGTATTCACTTGAAAGAAGAGGAATGAAAGTCAGCCGTAGTAAGACAGAGTACATGTGTGTGAATGAGAGGGAGGCCAGTGGAACAGTGAGGCTACAAGGAGCAGAGGTCACAAAGGTGCAGGACTTCAAGTACTTGGGGTCCACTGTCCAGGAAAATGGGAAATGTGGTAAAGAGGTGAAAAAGAGAGTCCAGGCAGGATGGAGTGGATGGAGAAAAGTTTCAGGAGTGATTTGTGACAAAAAGGTGTCAGCAAAGGTCAAAGGAAAAGTTTACAAGACAGTGGTGAGACCAGCTATGTTGTATGGTCTGGAGACAGTGTCATTGACAAAAAGACAGGAGAAAGAACTGGAAGTAGCAGAAATGAAGATGCTGAGGTTCTCCTTAGGAGTGACAAGGATGGATAAGATCAGGAATGAGATCATCAGAGGTACAGCACATGTTGAACAACTGGGAGATAAAGTTAGGGAGGCCAGACTGAGATGGTTTGGACATGTCCAGAGGAGGGACAGTGGGTATATTGGTAGAAGGATGTTAGAAATGCAGCTGCCAGGAAAAAGACACAGAGGAAGGCCAAAGAGGAGATATATGGATGCAGTTAGAGAGGACATGGAGGTAGTTGGAGTGAGGACAGAGGATGCAGAGGACAGAGTGAGGTGGAGGAGGATGACTCACTGTGGCGACCCCTGAAGAGGGAAAAGCCGAAAGAAGAAGAAGAAAAAGAATGCTTTTCTTTAGGTTATTTTGCATTTCAAGGCATCCCCCCCCCCCACCAATAATAAAGCATTCCCCGAGATAATGCTGCCTCTAAGAAAACAGAGGAAAATAAAACAAACTGCATGCATTATTACGTCTTGACAGCCAATCGGCAGCCTGAGTCATGAGTGCAATCAGGAATGGCTGATTGTCCACTGGAGGAGGAGGTGGGATCGTGGAGGAAGGTGCTGTGCAATTCCTGACGGCCTCTCGCAGAACCTCACAGACTGATTACACATCCAAGAAAATGCATGCTGCAAACAGATATTAAATCAGCACATGCTGGTGCTGGACCAAATCTCAACACGAACAAAAAGCATCTCTAAGCCCCATGGACGCTTGAAGCTGTTGGAGGGTCACATTCCTGCACAAGCTCTGAATGAGCTGGTAATTTTCCTTTGCATGGAAATGATTAGTAGTGGTGGTCTCTTAAACTGTTTCATTGTTAAAATTATTTGTTTGATTTGGCACCAGGAAGCATGTTCTGTTCACCCCACAGGAGAGCCAGGATTAATTTGTCCTACTGATGGTCACATGTCAGTCACAAATTATTTAAGTCTGTCTGATGGGAAATGTATTCTGAGCTCAAACAAAGCAGGGAGAGCAATCTGACAGCATTATCTCATTTTATATGTAACCCTGAGTACTCTTACAGCACATTTGCTGTCGCCTGCACAAAGCATGACTATTTTTAACCATTCTTCAACGTGCTCCAGACCATTTTCTGACATATTTCACTATGCTGTCAGCATACAACAGATTTTTAATCTGCTTTTTATGTTTAAATTGGCTAATGGGGAGTTATGTTTGAGAATTGTTAGAATAACTTAAAGGTGAACTGTTTGTAAAGTTTACCAAAAAAAAAATAAAAAATCCAGCGGTTTTGTTTTTATGTACAGAAAACGATAAGTTAAGATGTTAAATGTTGATTTTGAGGTGTATTTGAAGACTAACCTTTTTTTAATTTATTTATAAGAGCTTTTTGATATTTTAAATTAAATAGAAGAGTTACACAAATTTGAAGCTACAAAAACGAGTCAATCTGACCCATTTTCAGTTCTAATGTTAATCATGTTGTTTCATTTTAGTCAAATGGAGAACGTATGCAGAAATGGCTGTCCTGTAGTGTGCATTTTCTTTACAAAAATTGTTGTGCAGGATGAAGAAAGAAAGCCTGTAAGAAAGCCTGCTGGAGAGACAGTTCAGGTATTTTATTTATGTATTTATTTATTTTAAGTTTAGTTTGTTTACAAAATGAATAAAAAAAATAATTAAATTAATTAAAACAAATTAATAAAATTAATGCAGCATTTACAATACTCCATGGGATACCGAAAACCAATTTACTTTTGCTGACAAGATACCTCACTCACTTGTCCAAATATATTTTATTCTCTGTTTTATTAGCTTCTTTAAATAAAGGCTATTTTCTCCATGTTGATAAATAAAAGTGAAAATTGTGTATATATTGGGTTTTCTCTGGTTTCCACCAACTGACAAAAAATGTGAATTTTAAACTAATTAGTATCTATGGATGGTAGGTAGGTAGGTTGGTTGGTTGGTTGGTTGGTTGGTTGGATGGATGGTTGGTTGGTTGGTTGGTTGGTTGGTTGGTTGGTTAGTTGGTTGGAAGGATAGTTAGATGATTGATTGATTGATGGATGGATGGATGATTAAATGATAGGACCGGATGGTTGATCATGGATGGCTGGTTGATAAATGGAGTGGAATAGATGGTTGGATGATGGATGGTTGGTTGGATGGATGATGTATGTATGTATGTGTGTATGTATGTATGTATGTATGTATGTATGTATGTATGTATGTATGTATGTATGTATGTATGTACAGGTGGTCCCCGACTTACGAGCAAGTTCTGATTACGAGTCGCTCAAGACGAAAACTCGTATGTCGGAACACGAAACACGTGTCGCTCGTAAGTCCGGATTTTCGGTCGTAAGTCGGAAAATTTATGCTGGCGCTACTACGAACACTCGTTTTTCAACACAAACGTACATACTAGTTCATAAACATGCTCAGAAACTTGTTTACAAACGGTTAGCTAACACACTTTCATCTAAAAACACATACCAGTGCTGTATTTTCTGTATGTTCTGTACAACTTTACTGTTCGTTAGTCAGCTCGTAAGTCCGGAACCTCGTATGTCGATGCGCTCGTAAGTCGGGGACTACCTGTATATATATGTATATATATAAATATATACATATACATATATATATATATA
>JBBPBX010009785.1:28813-59315 GCA_038048925.1 Garcialebias charrua | reverse complement strand
ATTGAATTGAATCTTAGAACATCTTTACTCAGCAAACACAACAGTTTAGGTCAAAATACTATAATTTTAAAGCCACAGTACTATAGTTCATGATTTCTTATCTGGCAACCCGACTGACATGAAAACTACAGCATTTTTCATGTAAACCAGCTTATTTTTTGTTTATTACCCCCAATAAACATTGAAAAATCACTAATGTTTCCACAGGTTGTTTTCGTGTAAACGGGGCCTTATAGTAGGTAGATCACTTTGACTTGATCATTTCAAAAATAGCTCGCATGCTGAAAAAGTCTGAACACCCCTGATCTAAAGTGTGTAGCTGCACTGATGTCATACTTTGTGCTGCCATTCTGTACTTAGTGCTGCAGGTCAAAAACCGGCTGCTTTACAGTGCATGGTCTGCAGCACACTGCGTTTTGAATTTAATAACTTGCTTTATCTGCAGCATAAAGGCTGTGTTATGAAATGTTGCACTCCAGGTTAGTTCCGAGTGTGAGGCAAAACGATTTTCTCTTGCTTGCCTTCAGATCATGAAAGAGTTTATCAAACGGCTCGCACAGCTTAGGATCAGTGGTTTAGCTTGATTACCTCAGAACAGGTGCTGGGCCAACACTGCTCATAGCAGCTTGCAGGCTTCACTATCTGCAGGAATTGTTGCAAAGTAAGCAATGTGTTTCCTGCATGCTCTGTTGTGCTACAGTAAGTCATTGTAATAGCAAATAGCAAGTGAAGCGGAACATTTATCACTAAATCTTGGAAGTTACCAATTCAGCTACTGTCAGAAGTACCAACAAATATCAGCTTTCTTTTAAAAAGTTCAATAAAAATAATTTAGGACTTATTTTTCAAGGATTCAAGGTTGTGGTGGAACGAAATTGTGTACATAGAGTGTACACAATTTTTTTGCAATATAGGGTGACAACGAGAGCTGTTTTAGAGTTTTGTCAAAATCCTATTGACTACCGTGTATGGACATCTTTCAGTTTTTTGCTCATTTCGATGGTCGTTAGATTTATTGCTGCCAATTCCCAATCAAGCCACACTTTTTAATGTTTTGCTTGTTTGAGTTTTCCCAAAGTTAGGGAAGAGTAGCAACAGTAAATCATGGCAGAAACAGGAAAATTCAGCCAAATAGTGATAAAGTTGCTTCAGTGTGTATTCATTGGTACTCTTTATTTGCTGAAAATCATTTATATACTTATTTGTAAAGGATTTGGTTCATGCTATGAGCACTCAAAATCAGCTGATTTACGAGCTAAACCATAAAGGCCGAGATACACTTGAGCGTCCTCACGATACGCCTATACGCAACGTACGTACGCCAAGGCAAAAGCGTAGCCCCGCGTAGCCCCTCAGGGCACATACGCGCAAAGCATTTTTTTTTACGTCCGCGTGCGCGATGCGCGGTGTCTGACCATAAACTTCCCCGGCGCCGGACTGTTTTGTATGTTACACAAATGAAATAAATTCCCCTTCTTTATCGCTGATCGGGCCTTTTCTTTTGTTTTTTTGCCTAAAGTCAAGTAATCACTTCTTCCTCCGTTCACTCCATGAATGAAATGAATGAATTCAGGTCCTACCTGGGTGCGCGATGTTTTAAATATCCCTGGTGGGCTGTGTGCTGCAGGAAAAGCACTCCCTGTTATTATTTTTATTTCTGAGAGAACTTTTTATAACATATATAGTAGAAACACCGTATCAGAACACCGCCGCGGTCTTCAGCGAGCTACATGAGCTGACTGAAAGCTGTCAATCATTTCAGTAGGCGTGTCAGCAAGTGACCAATCAGCGAGCTCAGTTGAGTCCCCTCCGTGCGCAGCTGCTCATATTACAACAAGGAGAACGCGAGCGTTTGAAAGCTGATAGTTTCTGAAGTATAGCAGCAAAACACATGCGCACAAAATGCGCGCGTAGAGTGGCGTACCTGAGGATGCTCAAGTGTATCTCTGCCTTAAGATGGACACAATTTGTGAGACTCGCAGGCCACCTGTGTCTTTTGGGACTCGCCAACATGGCTCATGGCACGGTTCAGTGGAATGCCCATAAATTTGGCCATTTTGGATCTGAAAAGTTCCAGCAGGACTCAAGGTTGACAAGAAAAAACAATCTGCCTGAAAAAAATCAACAATTGTGGCTTATCTGAATCTGACACCCCGTTTGGCCTCGGATGCAGGCCAACTCTCAAATTTCTCCAGGGACATTGGTAAGGTAAACTAAGGAAAAAGCTTTGTCTNNCCCCAATTTCCTGTCTAAAAAGTATTGTGATAAAGATGAAAGGGCCGCGCTCTTGTAGCAGCAGCAACATGCACTCCGCCCATCTTTCGGACGACTGTGCAGACATATTCTCGCTGTATCTAGGTACAGTGATAATAAGCTTATTCTGCTTCTGATTTCAAGAGAAATGGAAGAATAAACTGAATTACCGTATTATCTTGCCTATAAGTCACAGTTTTTTAACTAATTTTCATGTCCTGCGACTTATACGGCAAAGCTTCATATTTAGGGATTTTTCCCCATATTTTTAGACCAATTTTGGGCTGAGATATGACAGTTTCCATTCATTCTGACAAAAAAAATGGAGCAGTACCACTTTCGGCCGCTAGGGGCGCAGTACCACTTTCTGCCGCTAGGGTCCACCGACCGTTCCCAGCTCATGTGTCCGACCACAGCCTCCTCTGGTCGGACTCACTCTGTCGCAGCCCGGCCTCCTGCTCTGGAGGTCTGAACTACTGTTAGCTCAGTGTTTGACTGTTAGCAAAATAGCTCAAGAACCACAGGACAGATTTTGATGAAACTTATAGAAAGTAATCACTGGATGGACATTTACAACTGATTAGCTTTTGGAGATGTTTGAGCTAAAATTCGATTTATTTACAATTTATTTTCGCAGCGCGCACACGTTTGGAAGACGTCAAAGCGAAACAATTTAAATCCCGCTGATATGACCATCATGTGTATTTATTAAGGAAAAGTTTAGCTCAGATACACCTTTACTATAATGTCAGCAAACAAAAAATTTTTTAGGTGTTTATCGTGTTAAATTTTAAAGAAATGCAGCGTTCCCACCCGCTGCGGGAGCACGTTTTGCACGTAGCGAAACTATTTTTTTAATTCAGCTGATTTGACAATTATGTTCATTTATTAAGGAAAAGTTCAGCTCAGACACATCTTTGCTATAATTTTCAGCAAACAAATAATTGTTTTTAAGTGTTAATCTTGTTAAAGTCCTACTGTGCACGTTCCTGTGGCCATTTCGCAGCCAATCCATTTTTGGCAAAATAATAATAATAATAATAATGAATTCAATTTATAATGCACTTTTCATTAATGAAAATCTCAAAGTACTAAAACACCGGCCCACATTTCCGGGTTGTCACCGCTGACGCGTAACATACGCGACGCAACAGCGGTGACGCATAATAGATGCGACGTATACGGAGGTGCAACACGTTTATGGATTTTTCCACTTTACTGGACATAATTGGACTAATGCGACCTATAAGGCAGTGCGACTTTTAGGGCGGAAAGTACGGTAGTTTGTGGGTGATGATCTACATAACGCTGGGTCACTGTTGATATTTTGTACATCTGTAGGGTACCAGATTCTTGTTGGTTTGGGAATGAGTGTATATTTTTGATGTGTGTGTGTGACCTCAGAAAAATCATCAAAGATGAAAGGAGATTGTGACACTCGCATCTTTGTGGCGCTCTTCCCGTACGATCCGGCCACAATGTCTCCCAATCCTGACGCTGCTGAGGAGGAGCTGCCATTTAGCGAAGGACAGATCATCAAAGTACGTCCTGAGCTTTTTCTGTTACTCAGGATTGCATTGTTTTGTGTTTTTGATACAACATTGCTCTTCCTTGCAGGTGCATGGAGATAAAGATGCGGATGGGTTCTACCGAGGGGAGTCGGGTGGTCGTTTGGGCTATGTTCCGTGTAACATGGTGTCTGAGGTCCAGGTGGAGGATGAGGAAACCCGGCAGCAGCTCCTGCAGCAGGGCTTTCTGCCCACAGCAACCTCCATGGAGAAGATGGGTACGTGGCAGGCATTGTTCAGCTGTATCACGCTGTTGTTTCAAAGCTTTTACTGTGTATTGTGTAACTTGTAATGCTTTGTCCATGAAGTCACTGCTTTTTATGTTTTAAGTGGTAAGTGAAAATGGCAGCAAGTGAATTTCAAATTTTAAAACAAAGTTTTACCGTTCAGTTCTGATCAATGTGGCCTTCATGCTTAAAGAAAAACAAAGCTTAAAGCTCCTCATTTAATGCTGAAACTTCTTTTTTGTTTTTCTGTTCCCCCAAAAATGGGTTCCAGTGCTAAACAAGAGCCAGCGCTCACTTAGCGCCAGCTCTTTCTGTCTCTTAACATCAAACAACCGAGCTCTGGCTCAGAAAAAACAAATGTTCTATTTCATCCCTACTGACCGCCAGAGGCGGTGCTTAAAGCACTGAATGATCATTCTTGCACATGCGCCGGTTGAGTATTTATGCCAACATAGTTACATGTGACCCCCGGACACCGGTGAGTCTATATAAGCACGTGACAACGGTAGCCCAGTCCCTTTCATCTTCTCACATGCAGGTGGTGAGAGGTTTAGTTTTTCTGCTTGACGCTAGTGACCTCGAGAATATGGTCAGAGCTGCGGGACTGTCTCCCTCCAGAGGCTGCGCAAGCTAGTATCCTCTAAAATGATTGTACTTCAACTGGTAAGTTGTATGTTTCTGTTGACCCGGCGGTAGCGCGTTCGCTAGCCGCATTGGTTTCCTTATTGGCTGGAAGTACGTTTAGCCGTTCTTTCCTTAGTTACAGAAAGCATTGCAGCCGCACTCGTGCTTGCTTGTTTTCAGTTTGCGGATGTAGCGGTCGTGTTCGGCTTCGCCTCACCTTTACCTGTATTGCAGCCGTTCTCGGGCTCGCGTTGATATTGTACAGCTGCGTCGGCTAGCTGTTGCTTGTTACATTGCAACCCTTTTGTTGTGCTTGCTTCTCACATAGTTACAGCTGTGTTCGGCTTGACTTTAGTTTGTTACACTGCAGCTGTTTTTCGTGCTTGCTTTCCATTTACATAGTTACAGCCGAGTGACTCTTTCAGGGATGACGATGTTATACTGTGTATATATATATATCCTTGATAGAGAGGAACGATGGTTTGAGAGGGGAGTAAAGGAGGCCATCTTTGTGAAAAGAAACTGTCCATCATTGAACAGAGTTGGAGGCCTCCGTGTTCAACTGTCCCCCTTCTAACAAGGCTGTTATTTTTAGTATCACTCAGCCCCTTGTGAATAGCAAGCAACCATCTGGGTGCTAACGATCCATCGTTAGGCTGATGGTCCTCCTTAATCATGTGAGCAGCTAATTTTGGCTGTCAGCAGCAAACTGGTGGACCCACTATGAGAAGGTGCTATTTATAAGACTGGAGTTGAATACAGCACCTCAGACTGAAGAAGTCTTTCGGAGAAAAGACAAAAAATGTCTACAATTTTTTTGGTTTGCTTTGTTTTTTGAATGTCCAGAGAACCAGACTTAACTGTTTTAGAATTTTCTACCTAGATTATTGAGCATGCATCAGGATATAATTTGGGAGAGGTACGGCAAGGCAGATGTGGACCTCTTTGCATCTCAAGAGATGACACACTGTCCGCTTTGGTTTTCTCTGGCAGGCAGTGCTAGTCCCCTGCGTCAGGACGCACTGGCCCACGATTGGCCCAGGGTGCTGCTGTATGCTTTTTCGCCGCTTCTCCTGATAGGCCCAACACTCCTGAGAGTCTTTCAAGAGGGGCATCAAGTCCTCCTAGTAGCTCCCCTCTGGCCTGGGAGAACTTGGTTTCCACTGCTGCACAGGCTCTGTTGCAGTTCTCCAATGCCTCTACCCCACAGAAGGACCTCCTGTCACAGTTGGGGGGTCCGATTCTGCACCCCGATCCCAGTTGTGTCCAGCTCTGGGCTTGGCCGCTACAGGGACCAGCATTACCTTCTCAGAGTATGACGGGAGGTTGCACATACAATGAATAATGCCAGGGCCCCTTCTACATGACTGGTGTACACACATAAGTGGAAGGTTTTCAGCAATGGTGTCGTGCCAGACAGGAGGACCCTGTACACTGTCCTCTTTCTGTTATTCTTACTTTCCTTCAGGCGCTACTTTCTCAGGGCCGGTCTCATCCACTCTGAAAGTTTATGCTGCTGCCATCTCTTGCAGGCATACGGTGGTGAGTGGGGAGACAGTAGGTCATAACAAGCATGTGTCCTTGTTTCTGAGAGGCACCCGACGTCTGCACCCCCCACGCGCCTTGTCGTGCCTGTGTGGGACCTCTCTCTGGTCCTCTCTGCCCTGCGGTCTACTCCGTTTGAGCCCTTGGCGGAGGTGAGCCTTGAGTGCTTGTCTAAGAGGACCGTGTTTCTCCTGGCCATGGCTTTGGCCAAACGAGTGGGTGAACTACATGTGCTCTCTGTTCATGAGTGCTGTTGCCGTTGGAACCTGGCTGGTTCGGGTGTTACACTCTGGCCTAACGTAGTGGCCTCATCTGTGACCCACTCTCCGCCTCTGCAGCAGAGCGCTGGGTCAGAGCGTTCGGTCCCTCGGAATCATCGCGTTTCGCGAGAAGGTTAAGGGACTGGGCTACTGTTGTCACGTGCTTCTATAGACCCACTGGTGTCCGGGGGTCACACGTGACTATGTTGGCATAAATACTCGACCTGCACATGTGCAAGAATGATCATTCAGTGCTTTAAAAACAGCCTCAGGCGGTCATCTGGGATTCATAGAACCGTAGTTACAGTTGTAACTTTCATTTTCTGAGCACCAACTCTGCAGGGCCAGAGCAAAGAACAGCTTTCATCAAATTGCTGGTGAAGATTCTCAGTCGTCCAGGACATGATAAATCAAAAAGGCGTTCAATACAAGATCAACTGGACTTGATAAAGCTCCTCGGTTGAGAAGCGAAACGTCTTCTGTTACAAATAAAGTCCAGTTGATCTTGTATTGAACGCCTTTTTGAGCTTTCATCAAGACTTGAGGCGGTTTCTTGGAGACCAGGCAGCCACCAATAAAAATGTTGTGAACACCATGTTTAAACTATGAAGTTAGTTTCATTTTTAGTCTGCTTGACTTAGAACAAAACAATAAAGATTAACTGTGAAATAACACCAGGTCATAATCTCTGATCTCCCTGCAGTTGTTTGCTTTGGATCACAGGTTGGTGGTAAAACCTGGTCAGAGCACCACTCAGATCACATGTTACTGTTGGCCAGTTACTGTTGGCCACTGACTTTATGATCTAGTTGCAAACATTATTAAAAAATGTTAGGCAATATTCTTTTTTACATAAAAAAAAATCTCAGTTCAAACATTTTACCGAAACTTTGAAATGCTTGTCCTGCACCATGTAGTGTAAGTATTTGTTGCTACAAATTGTTGCTACAAATAAAGTCCAGTTGTTCTGTATTGAACGCCTTTTTTGATTTTATCATGTCCTGGATGACTGAGAATCTTCACCAGCGTAGTGTAAGTGTAGTGTTTGGGCGGGGCACGGTGGCACAACTGGTAGAGCTGCTGCCTCTCAGCGAGAAGGTTGCCGGTTCAAATCCCGGTCCGGGGCCTTTCTGGGTGGAGTTTGCATGTTCTCCCCGTGCATGCGTGGGTTTCCTCCGGGTACTCCGGTTTCCTCCCACAGACCAAAAAACATGCTTGTTAGGCTGATTGGTGACTCTAAATTGACCCTAGGTGTGAGTGTGAGAGTGGATGGTTGTTTGGTGTGAGTGAGACAGGTCCCTCTTGTAAATGAGTCCCCGTGACTCAACGAGGCTAGCCTGTATAAATAAAGGTTGAATGAATGTAAGTAATGTCCACACATCCACATGTCCACTTATCAAAATACAGAGAACAAACATTGTTAGCCCAGCATTCAGCCAAAGCACTTATCAGTGTTTCCCCTACCATTATATAGGCGGGGCGCACTGCCCCATCAACAGAACTGAGTGCCCCGCTTATCAACCCCCCTACACACACACAGACACACACATACATACACGTACACACACACACACACTCCAACTACCTGTCAGCACTGATGTAACGCTAAACTAGCAGCTCGCAATGCAGGTGCACTAGCTAAAAACCTAAAAGCAGCCTCTTCCCTCATGCTGAACCCTCATGCCTCGTACCCACTGCCCCCTTTGTCGAGCGGCCGAAGCGGCCAGTTTACATTCAAAGTCTATGGAGGAGACGCGTGGAGTCACGGCGAACAAGGAAGCGGCGCGATTCAAGTGATCGAAGCGGCGCGGGGGCAGCTTGCACACGCACGCGCGCGTCGCCGTCGAGCCGCAGACGTCCCAAATGTTGATCTCTGGCGGCTCGACGCATCCGGCAAACAGTCGGGAGAGCCTCGCTATCTGATTACACAACCACAACGGGACTTTTTTCGGACTTTTAAAACTCACCGGATCCAGCCTCCAGGAATTGGAACCAAACTCCGGTAAGAAACGTGGCATTTTTACAGTTGCTGCTGACAGGCTGCTGTCCTCTCCAGTGTAGATCACCCCAAACATAAAAAAAAGTTTTAATCTCATCGAAGACCGTCGGAGGTGCAGTTAAAACAACAACTGAACCCGGAAAACAAGCCAGAGACCCCTCCCTCTGCTACCCCCTAGTGTACGTCATCAGACGGTGTTCAGTGGCCAGTGGGACCGTGACCAGCGGCCAAAAGGGGGCGGCAGGCGCGTTTCGAGTTGTGCAGTGGGTAGGAGGCATCACACTGACACCCCCCCCCCCACACACACACACACACACACACACACACACACACACACACACAAAAAAAATACTTGAGTAGTGTAGAATGGACCAAAGAGACGAACCATGCGATCTACAAATAAACCCCGTGATTCTTTAGAGAAACTCAGAGTCTGGAAGATTTACGCATTTACTTTGATTTACTAAAAGATATGTTTATTTTTGATCTCATGATCTGGTTTTAAAATGTCTCTCTGACCGTCGAGAGCCAAAGTGGTTCTGAACTGTCTTTTTGTAGAACCAGTTCTTTGTTTTGCACTGGGACCTTAAAAAAAAACACTGTCTGGCTCAGCGTCAGGAATAATCAAAGCTTGCATCAGATCATTTGAACTTGTTGAAAGTGGAGCCAATCATTTTGAATTTCCCTGAAGAAATCTTCCCAATGGATCAATAAAGTTTTATTTAATCTAATCTAATGTAAACAACAAGCCATACTATGATATTTTTCCCTTGTGTTGGGTTGTAACTAAACCACAGCCATGTTTTATTTGTTGGCACTAGCTGTGTTTTCAAGCCGATTTGTGGCAAGTTGATTTAATCTGTGGGGACTGATAGGCCGAGCAGTAAAATCAAACTAACACTTTGCTTCTGTTTCCTGCTTTCCACCCAGAGCGATACTCGCAGTTGGTTTAACCTTTTCACTTCCACTTGTTCTCACTGCAGTTATGTCTCATTGTGCTCCTCACTTCCTGTTCATTGTCAGCCTTGTCCTGTCTGCTTCTTTCAAAAGTTACACCTGTCTTTCGTTTTTTACTTGGTTTCATTTCTCTTATTGCTTTTGGCCTCTAAAACTCCATTAAGGCGCTCGCACACATGCACAGCTTCCACGCCGCCCTGTTCCACCGCTGAAACCGAGGCGATCCAAGAAAGGTGTGTCTCGCTGCAGACTGCGGCTTCCCACCTCTTCTTTTCTCTGGTTTGCTTCTCTCACTGTCTCTTTCACGCTAAATGCATTTCTTTCAGTCACTGCTTCTCACTGGCAACTGGGGGAATTTTTGAAGCCGTAAATCTAATAATAAAATCACGCCACCTCCCAGAATTGTAGGCAAATTTTAACACTACAAGTGGGTTTTCTGAAGGAGTTTCATTTTCTACATGTGAGAATGTGTCACCCTTGTTTTTGTAGTCTTTACAGATCTTTCCATAGGCTGACTTTTTCTAATTGGGTTCTCTGTAACATTTGGTCAAAGATGTTAAAAGCCATGACCACAAGTCCTGACTCATTCCTTTCACTGTATACTCATTACAGGTATTACAGCAACGTGATGCTGATCAATTGATAAACTCGAAGAAAACTTTTCCCCCCAAAGCCTGCTTCTTTGTCACTAAAGAGTTACATGATGACTGAAAGGTTACTTGTTCAAACATTCATCCTCTGATTTTCACCTGTGGCTTTGTGTAAACTCTGCATGGCATCTCCTAAGGCCGGCTTTACACAGGCAGCGTGGCTTCTGCGCACAATGTGTTGATTTTACTTTATAACTACAAGATGGACTGATTAGAGCATTCACAGTGGGTGCTGCTCAGATCATCATACCAATGTAAATTTGATGTATATATAGCCCAGTTCAACACAACTGTGTTGACCAATTCAATTCAGTTTATTTCTATAGCGCCAAATCACAACAGAGTTGTCTAAGGGCACGTTACAGGAACATTCACATAAATAGAAGAGCCAATTAGTAAAGTTCTTCCAAAGTGCTTCACAATGCGGTTAAGAACAAACTAGACAAAACAACAAGAACATAAATTTTAAAAAAGGATCATAAACTGGTCAAATGAGGTTGACCATCTGAAACTTGGAACAGTCAACTCTCCAGTCTTCATTTTTCTGATCATACCAACCAGTTATTATAAAATCTGTCAGCAAAATCATAGTTTTGTTGAAGGACGCTCCAGCAGATATAAAGTTCAGTTAACTTTTAATGTAAGCTTTAGTTAACAAGAAAGACTCTTGGTCAAAACAGGCAGAAGCTTAAAATGGTGCTAAAATACAACACACATAACATATAGTGAAGAATGTCTACAAATGACCCCCAAAGAAATCATCTGACAACTATAAATAATAAAAACTAAAAGAAATCACAAAAAATACTCAATCCATAAAAGCATTAACATCCAGATGTTTGAATGTTTAAAATGTGTTAACGTTCACTCAATGAGGCAAATTCCTTCAGAATCATCTGGTTTTAGAGCTGATTCCAGGAAGGCTGTCTTCAAGCCCTCAGTTATGTGAACAAACCCAGCAGCCTCCTTTATTTTTCTGAAGATTTTAGAAAAAAAGAAACTAACAATAGCTTTATGAATGAAACCACTCCAAAGGTTTAATCTGTGAAAAGGCAAACACTAGAATATTGCGTACAGTGATGAGTCATAGTGGGGACGGCAGTGGCTGAGTGGTTAGAGCAGTCGTCCTCCAATGTGAGAACTGGGGGTTCGATTCCACCAGCAGTCTCATGCTGAAGTGTCCCTGGGCAAGACGCTGAACCCCTCATTGCCTCCGATGTGTGTCCCATCGGTGTATGAATGTGAAAAAGCACAGATTATTCTTTGTACAGATCTAGTAGAGTGCTGTATGAATGGGTAAATGAGGGCACAGATTGTGTTGTAAAGAGCTTTGAGTATCTTAACAAGATAGAAAGGAGTTATATAAGTACAGTACATTTAGTTTTAAGGTTTGTAACAAACTGAAGAGATGCTTGGGTGACTGAATAAAGAGCATGCCAGTATAGCATTTATGTTGCATGCAATAGTCTAAGACATAAAAGTAGCACATACAAGTTTTTTTTTAATCCTTAAAAAGAAATACTGAACTTGATTTCAAAGAATAAACCAAGTTTTACCTTGAGTTTTTTTTTTTAACCAGTTGCTGGAAGATGTGAAGGAAATAGTCATCAATCAGAATTTCTCAGTATTTGTATTTTTTTATGATTCACAACTAGTTTGCGTTTTTCCAAATTGACCTGAAAACCAATATAAGAATGCTGGAGCTGATAAACCTCCTGACAACATGTTGACGCAGCAGAGTGCATCACAGCATTTTCTGCATTAAAGTGGAAATTAGCTTTTGATACTTCTTGATCAATAGTGTTGAAAGGAATAAAGAGCAGCCCGAGAACTGGTCCCTGGGGGACTCCTTGTTTTACGAAAGAAGCTAAAAGCGATGCCTTCTGCTTTCACACATTGACATCTGTTGCAGAAAGGTCAACACGAATGAACCAGAGCAGTTCAGAGATTTATACGCCCATGATGCCATTCTGCCTGTGTGAAGTCGACCAGAACCTCAGACGAGTTCTCAAGATTATGTCCTGTTGCTTATGATGCCCCCCATCCCTTTTGATCTTTTCCAGTGGAGTCTGCAGCAGTCTGGGAGGAGAGTGTGGACTCCTCCAGTCAAGGTTTGTGGTCGTCTCTGAGCCTCTCGATTGATCTGCATGACTCTTTGAAAGTGAAGACGGCACGTTTCCACCTGCAGTTTTATCCCATCTGTTTTTTCTTCTTCTCTAGTTTAAACATCAGTGTCTTGGTGCTGAAAGTATGCAAGCCCAGCTGTATTTTTCCCTACTAGAGATTGCTTGATTATTAGAAAATATTGTGTAGAATCTTGGCATTAAAAAAGCTTATTTCAAGAGGAAATCTATAAACGAGTTTGCTTCAGTGTCTGAAAACAATTGTTATAAAGAGAAATAAAAGCCTAATTGATGTTAAGCAGTCTCTTTCTAACTTTTCTTTTCATTTCACAGTTCAAGTGGCCTTATTTAAACATTTAACATTTTTGTTTGCTTACAGTTTTGCTCACAACATTGGTAAAAGTTGGTTGTATTTTTTTATTATTAATATGTAGTCTAGCTCTAACTCCTAATCTTTCATATTGTTTCATTTAGAGCCTTGGTTTGTGTGACTGTCTCAGGTTAGCATGGTGCTGAGGGAGTCATGCCGAGCTGAAGAGCTGCATGTTGTGACCCGACTCGTACCTCGTTCCTTTAAACATGGTCTGATGTGAAGGTTTGTGCTGCTCTGTTTGCCCCTCAGATCCTACTCAGACTGCTGCCCCTGCAGCTGGAGGGAAACCGTCCTCCGGGCCTCGCAAGATGGTTGCCATTTTTGATTATGATCCACGAGAGAGTTCCCCCAACACTGATATAGAGGTCTGAACTTCACTTTTATTGTTTGCTTTTAAACAGCATGTGCAGTAAATTGAAATCAAATAATGAGCCCTTTTGGTTCTGGCTGTGTTCAGGCAGAGCTGACTTTCAGTGCAGGAGACGTCATATATGTGTTTGGTGACATGGACGAAGACGGTTTCTTTTACGTAAGTGTCATCAGTGTAAAGTTTACACCCTTTAATAAAGCGTCCCAGCCACTTTGAAGTGGAGTTCTGTGGAAAGGTTTCAGTTGTTCTCAAACGTTGTGTAATGCATACCACCTCAACAAATGCATATCTCCGCAAGTTCCACTCCTAATTTACAAACGCTTAAATTCACATGTGATATGCTCAAACCCCACCCCTGGGCTGCAGTCCAAGATATGACAGTTTTATGTATTGACCCGTAACAATTCAATACCAATTTGAAACCATTTGAATCAGATTTCCTCACTGTGTTTGCACCTTTCAGACTTTACTGGTGCTGCTGGAGTGGCCACTGGCTGGTTCACTGTCGCCCAATATAGTTTCCAAAGAGGTTCTCAATTTATTTATTTATTTATTTATTGTAATTTTTTTTCATTGTTTCAAATAATTTTCATCTAAAGCCAAGATTACAATCTTGGCTTTAGATGAAAATTATTTGAAATGATAATAATAATAATAATAATGAATTCAATTTATAACGCACTTTTCATTAATGAAAATCTCAAAGTGCTACAAGGTGAAACAGAGTTAAATGTCAATAAAACAAGTAATAAAACAAGTAAAATCAATAACAGTATCAACTAAGATCAAAAAGTTGAATCATGAGGAGGTAGAGTATGCTCGTTTGAAAAGAAAGGTCTTCAAGCCGCTCTTAAAGTCAAGATTGTAATGTACAGTAGTCCCTCAGTTATTGCGGGGGTTACGTTCCACACACCAATGTGAAAGGTGAAAAACCCCAAAGTAACACTATATTTATTTTAGTATTTATATTTATTTTAAGGCTTTATAAACCCTTCCCACACTCTTACATTGTTCTAAACTCTTAAATCTACGTAATTTTAACAACTTACGTACAGTATATGTACGGTACAGTACTGCAAAGTTTTACTCACCAGCTCTGCTGACCAGTAGCTCGGTTCCGGTCGGGCTCAGTTCCGGTTCTGCAGACCTACCCTGGAGCAACAAAGCCCTTGTGTGTGTGGATAATTGAGCTTCAGGAATATTCAGGATTGTTTGAGACTTTCCTGCCAGTTCTGTGAGCTTCATAGATAGAGTCAGAGTCAGAGATTCTTTATTGTCATTCACACCACATGTGGTACATGTGATGGAACAAAATTATGTACACAAGGTCCCAGTTACATCCAACAATAAAATGTAAAAGAAAACAATAAGATCTAAGATATGAACTAAGAAAAACATCAACTAAAAATACACTAAGCACTAGTAGCATAAAAACATTACGTTGAACAGCAACACGAATGAGTCTGTGAGCACATGAGCATGAATGAACACATCCACATGAAACAGATCAGCAGCAACATGATGCGATATTTCACAGTGATGATTCTAGTTAGATATTCATGAGTCTAACAGCCTCAGGGTAGAAGCTGTTCCTCAGTCTAGTGGTTCTACACTTAATGCTCCGCAACATCCTTCCTGAGGGGAGCGGGGCAAAAAGTGTGTATGCTGGGTGAGTGGGGTCCTTCATGATGCAGGTGGTCCTCTTCCTGCATCTGGAGGTGTATATGTCTGTGATGGTGTGGAGACTGACTCCAACATCTTCTGTGCAGCCTTCACCACTCTCTGCAAAGCTTTTCTTTCTGCAGCTGTGCAGCCTCCATGCCACACGTTGATGCTGGAACATAGGATGCTCCAGATAAAAGATAGATTATTACTTCTGACTTTGCGTTGGAAAACTTTCCCTCCATTTCAGCAGAAAGCAGCAGCTGGAAGTTGGAAGTGGCAGTTGGCTTCTGGGTAGGGTAGTTCTTTTGACTTGCCTTACAGTATAGGCTTATAGAAAGAAAACTTCAAAATGACAGCGTCTGTCTGAAGTATTTTTCGTTACCTTTTTATCCCGTACTCTCCCAATCATGTGAGTAATATTAAAGTTGACAATTGTGTGTCATGTATAATCTTACTTTGAAAAGCAGCGAAAGTCAAAACGCAAAGTAGCGAGGGACTACTGTACTTGAACCACTCACCTTTTTCTTCTTCTGTTTTTACAGTTTATCTTATAATATTAATAACCTTGGTATTTCACTTGTAAATCATTGACGCAAAAGGATTCCAGAGTACCACCAACTTGTACCACAGTTTGAGAAACATGATTTGAAACTCTTGATGTGTTTTCTTTTGTAACTCTTTGAGAAGGCCTCAGTTTAAGGAATCAGAGCTAACAACAAGAACCACTTCTAGAATCAGAATAAGCTTTATTATCATTGTACTGAAGACAGTGAGATTATGTTCGTACAGTCGTCCGAAAGATGGGCGGAGTGCACGTTGCTGCTGCTTCTTGAGAGCACGGCCCCTTCTCATTTTTCAGAATACTTTTTAGAAAGAAAAGGGGAAAAAAGTCGAGGATAGAGTAGTGGTATTACAAAAAAGATCTCTTCACACCTTGTCCTATCAGGACACAATTTAAGACGTCAAAAAAACTCTACCTTCAAGCACATTCATGAACACATTACAAGATGGTGACATTTGTCCATGAAACACTTCCAGATAGTCCATAGTCCTGATAAAATGTTGGTGTAGCCGGTACAATTCTGATAAGCATTCACAGAAGTTCTGGCGGGGGAGTTGTGATGGACATAGCTTTTCCTTAATTTACACTATCCCAGGAGAAATTTGATAAGTCGGCCTGCTTCAGGGCAAAACGGGGGAATCAGATTCAGATAAGTCACAATTGTTGATTTTTTTTCTCATCAGCCTTGAGTTCCGCTGGTTCTTTCAATCCAAAATGGCCAGATTTGTGACATTCCACTAATCCATGCTTATGAGCCCCCTCCAAGGTCATCTCCAACATGCTGGGACATGTCCCAGGGCCTGGACACTTCCCTGGGGACACCCTGGCCGTCTATCATGGGGCGCTGCATAGGTGGGGACCCAGACCATACACCCATACCTCCAGACCCGGCGGCCACCCACCGTCTCCCCCCACACACCCCGTTGAACCTGCCCCAGGAGGCTGTTTCGCTCCTCCGGGGACATGTCCCAGGCCCTGGACACTTCCCTGGGGACACCCTGGCCGTCTATCATGGGGCGCTGCCTCGGGGGGGACCCAGACCATACACCCAGACCTCCGGACCCGGCGGCCACACACCGTCTCACCCCCCACACCCCGGAGAAGGTGCCCCGGGCGGCCGATTCGCTCCTCCGGGGACATGTCCCAGGCCCTGGACACTTCCCTGGGGACACCCTGGCCGTCTATCATGGGGCGCTGCCTCGGGGGGGACCCAGACCATACACCCAGACCTCCGGACCCGGCGGCCACACACCGTCTCACCCCCCACACCCCGGAGAACCTGCCCCGGGCGGCCGATTCGCTCCTCCGGGGACATGTCCCAGGCCCTGGACACTTCCCTGGGGACACCCTGGCCGTCTATCATGGGGCGCTGCATAGGTGGGGACCCAGACCATACACCCATACCTCCAGACCCGGCGGCCACCCACCGTCTCCCCCCACACACCCCGGAGAACCTGCCCCGGGCGGCCGATTCGCTCCTCCGGGGACATGTCCCAGGCCCTGGACACTTCCCTGGGGACACCCTGGCCGTCTATCATGGGGCGCTGCCTCGGGGGGGACCCAGACCATACACCCAGNCCTCCATTTCAGCAGAAAGCAGCAGCTGGAAGTTGGAAGTGGCAGTTGGCTTCTGGGTAGGGTAGTTCTTTTGACTTGCCTTACAGTATAGGCTTATAGAAAGAAAACTTCAAAATGACAGCGTCTGTCTGAAGTATTTTTCGTTAACTTTTTATCCCGTACTCTCCCAATCATGTGAGTAATATTAAAGTTGACAATTGTGTGTCATGTATAATCTTACTTTGAAAAGCAGCGAAAGTCAAAACGCAAAGTAGCGAGGGACTACTGTACTTGAACCACTCACCTTTTTCTTCTTCTGTTTTTACAGTTTATCTTATAATATTAATAACCTTGGTATTTCACTTGTAAATCATTGACGCAAAAGGATTCCAGAGTACCACCAACTTGTACCACAGTTTGAGAAACATGATTTGAAACTCTTGATGTGTTTTCTTTTGTAACTCTTTGAGAAGGCCTCAGTTTAAGGAATCAGAGCTAACAACAAGAACCACTTCTAGAATCAGAATAAGCTTTATTATCATTGTACTGAAGACAGTGAGATTATGTTCGTACAGTCGTCCGAAAGATGGGCGGAGTGCACGTTGCTGCTGCTTCTTGAGAGCACGGCCCCTTCTCATTTTTCAGAATACTTTTTAGAAAGAAAAGGGGAAAAAAGTCGAGGATAGAGTAGTGGTATTACAAAAAAGATCTCTTCACACCTTGTCCTATCAGGACACAATTTAAGACGTCAAAAAAACTCTACCTTCAAGCACATTCATGAACACATTACAAGATGGTGACATTTGTCCATGAAACACTTCCAGATAGTCCATAGTCCTGATAAAATGTTGGTGTAGCCGGTACAATTCTGATAAGCATTCACAGAAGTTCTGGCGGGGGAGTTGTGATGGACATAGCTTTTCCTTAATTTACACTATCCCAGGAGAAATTTGATAAGTCGGCCTGCTTCAGGGCAAAACGGGGGAATCAGATTCAGATAAGTCACAATTGTTGATTTTTTTTTTGGCAGACTGTTTTTTTCTCATCAGCCTTGAGTTCTGCTGGTTCTTTCAATCCAAAATGGCCAGATTTGTGACATTCCACTAATCCATGCTTATGAGCCCCCTCCAAGGTCATCTCCAACATGCTGGCGAGTCCCAGAAGCACCAGGTGGCTTGCATTTCTCACAAATCGCTTCCATCTTACGGTTTAGCTCGTAAATCAGCTGATTTTGAGAGCTCGAAGCAGTTTTGCCATGGCTGAAACTGCTGCCGTTTTCTTCCTCAATAGTCGATAACATAGGAATCCCCCTACGCCAAAAAGCAGAAACCCTGCTATCATAATTCCAATTATATGTTCAGCATCCTCCTGAGACAATACTGAAAGGCACATCAGCTCCCAAACTCCCCATGGACCTATGACGTATCCTGCCGCATGCATCTTGGCGGGGCATGAGGGCTCTCCAGAACCCTGTCACTTTGTTGAAAAAAAAATGTATCGATTGCCTTGAAAGTCCAGCTGACCAATCACTGTGATATTTCACAGTGATTATTCTGGTTATTTATTCATGAGTCTAACAGCCTCAGGGTAGAAGCTGTTCCTCAGTCTAGTGGTTCTACACTTAATGCTCCTCAACCTCCTTCCTGAGGGGAGTGGGGCAAAAAGTGTGTGTGCTGGGTGAGTGGGGTCCTTCATGATGCAGGTGGCTCTCTTCCTGCATCTGGAGGTGTAGATGTCTGTGATGGTGGGGAGACTGACTCCAACATCTTCTGTGCAGCCTTCACCACTCTCTGCAAAGCTTTTCTTTCTGCAGCTGTGCAGCCTCCATGCCACACGTAGATGCTGGAACATAGGATGCTCCAGATAAAAGATAGATTATTACTTCTGACTTTGCGTTGGAAAACGTTCCCTCCATTTCAGTAGTTTTAGTTTCAGAAGATGTGTAAATAAAAGCTCCAATACACAAGATAGAGAGCACAAAAAGCAGGAGGACAGGAGAGCAGGAGGAGGAGGAAATAGCGTCCACGTTGCACAGGAGCGAGTGAGGAAAATAGCTTTTAGAGTGGATTGTTGCTGTCTTAAAATGTTGACCTGAAAAACATTCATGATCATTCGTTGGAACGTTAGTTTAAAATCCTTTACATCACAGTCAGTTTCTCAACTTATGGTTGTTTACATAGAAATATTTGGGTTTGAGCAAGTAAACTGTCGACTGCAGCTGCTAGCTACAGCTCCTCTGTTGCAACCTGGGACTCTTCTGGCAGGAAATAGTTTTATTTCTGACCTGTTTAAAGATCTCCTTAAAAACAAACATATAATGCAAAATGAGCAGCATGACCAACAGCTGCTGAAAGACTCCTGTCAGAGCAAACATAAATCTGATCATTGTAGAGAATGCATTTCATTAAATTAGAATGTTTTGTCCTGCAGGGAGACTTGAATGGACACCGGGGCTTAGTGCCCTCCAACTTCCTGCAACCCACTCCAGATTACGCTCCAGCAGAACCAGTTTGTGCTCCACCTGCACCAGAACCCAAGAAGGAATCTCTGGTAACTTAGCCTGCCTGTCACGTTTAGCATGTATTGATGTATCAAACCTTTTTTTTTTAACCACTAATATCTTAAATTTATTTGTGTTATTTTTTTCTGTCATTTAAAATTGCATGGTTGCTCTTTGTTTTTCTTCTTCTTTCACATCTCCGTCCTGTTGCATCTCTTCTGCCCCACTGTTTGCTGCATGGTGTTTTGCAGAAGCAGAAACGATCTGTACACTTTGAGACATGATTGTAAGTGTTTAACATGGTGACTATCAGTGAACCAAACCTCCTCCATCCCCTCAGCTGTACTCCACTCTGCTTCTTTGCATAGAATCCTGCACCTACTACAGTACAACCTTAGTTTGTTAAACCTTGAGTTAAGTAGAAATCTTTGTGTTTTTAAAAGCATTAGCCTCTCCCAGAGTTAAGTGCACAAGGCGTGTATGCTAAGCTTCACATACTGTTGATTATGTCTCATATAATACTCAGTCATGGTAAAAAGAATACTTCAGATCTGGGTTGTACACATCAGGACATAAGAAGGATGATCTGGTCTTTACCAGGTTATTTAAATATGACCTCTCGTGTACAAAACCACACAACAGTTTTAACATAACTGGGGGTTTTTTTTTCCACTTTTGAGTAGTCCGTTGCGGGAGAAGCAGTTTTGTTTGGTGGTTCCTCAAACTGATTAAGCCTTCTGGATGGAAGGCGAAACATCTCAGCACAAAAACAAAAAAAATGTCCAGATGACCTAACCGAACATAGTTGAGCATGGACTTTGCTCCACATCATTTGTTAAACAAAAACAAAGCCAAAGTGTAAAAACTGTGAGTGAAAAAGTCCATTTCTGCTTCTAGAAGATTTAGGAGGTTCAGTATCAGCCAGGTGCTGCTGATCTCACATATTGACTCTCAGATTCTTAGGCCTCAGTCAGCAGGTTAAAGGTTAAATCAGATGACAGTACGATTAGAAAAAGATTGAACCAGAAGGGTTGCTGGAGAAATCCTCTTCGGTCTAAAAACAACACAACAGCTTGACTTTGGTTAAAGCAGGGGTCTGCAACCTGTGGCTCTGGGGCCACATGCAGCTCTTTAGTCCCTCATCTGTGGCTCTATGAAACTTTGACCATAACTTACAGGAAATTTAATTGTTCTGTTTTTTTGTTTTTTGTTTTTTACACACAACGCAAAAGGCTAGTTTTGGCAGTTTTTTAAATTTTTTGTAATTTTTTTGGTAAATTTTTTGCAAATGTTTGAGCGACACTGTTTTTTGTTTTATCACTTCAAAGTGGGATACCGGTATTTAATTCCACAAAAAGGTTAAATCATGTCATCTGAACAAGTTTATTTAATCCCCTCAGGTAAAAGGCCACATAGGCCTGCAGAGTTCAGTGTTTTCATTTTCATCTAAAGCTAGAAGTTTTTACTTCTTTACATCATAGATTTGTTTTTTTTGTTACAAAATGTAAAAATATCAATAAATTCCTTGTTTTAAATGTCACCCCCACTGCTCAGAAAAGCCCCCTCCAACTAACTCAAATGGCCCATGGGCCACCAGTTGATCAGCACAGTTGTAGCAGGCTTCGTGGCTCTGGGCTCTTTTTTATTTAATGAGCGAAGGAGCAGAAATGGCTCTTTGATCAGAAAGGTTGCAGACCCCTGGGTTAGACTATGTTGAGTATTTCTCCACACTTCAAGGTTGTAATAATTGTAGAACCTGGTAAAGATCAGATGATTCTTATTATGTCCTGATACGTAAAATAATTAAAAGAAGGTGGGCTTGCTTTTTCTCATTTCTGCACATAAAACTTGTATTTTCTTCTTCTAGGACACCTGGACATCCTCTTCAGAACCCCCGGGTTCTGGCCCCTCAACACTAGAAGAGGCTTTGCACCCCACAACAGAGCCCCTGCACCCAGACAGGCCAGAGGACTCAGACCTGCGAGCACAGCTGCAAGTCACAACGAGCACAGCGCCAGACAATGACCCAGTTCCAGCTGCTGAGGAGGTCTGCTGCTCTCCTCCTGCCCCCCTTCCTTCAGGCAGCCCCGCACCAGCAGACCCCTCCATGCAAGCAAAGAAGAAGAAAAGCTTCTTCTCTAAAGGCAAGAAGTTGTTCAAAAAGCTGGGATCCAGCAAGAAGGAATGAGTGAGGACTCTGCGTCACGGTTCAAGCACTTTTCCTGTCTGTACTGTTGGTGTCATTTAAAACTCAACTACATGTATCTGATCTGAGCACTGCTACCCCAGAATCCTTTAAAACAGGACAGCTCTGCTTACAGGCCCAGCATCATAAGAGCATGCAGACATGCATGTGAACCAGCTTCATACAAGTGTTCAAAAAACGCAGCAATAATCTTCCAACGCGTTCAGCGCAGACAGCTCAGCGATTATTAGCTTTAACCCTGGTGAACTTTTGCCACGTCATTTCTTTAAGGCAAACAGACTGAAGCGGTCTGACTTCTGCTTTCCTCCTGTATTTATTGTCTGTAGGGGTTTCTGTATGATGCGATACATTAATTGCAACAGCTCTTTTTGTCACGTTACAGAAAGTGGCATCAGCAGTGATTCGTTGGTTCTTATGGAGCTGTGAGTTTCTTCGCTTCAGAGCTAATTCCTTCGCTTCAGCAGCTTTGTGAGGAACAACACAAGTTTAAGTTGGATTTAAGTTTAGGGCTCGAATGAGTGAAAATGTAGTCACTGATTTGTTTGTGTGTAGGCTTTGACTGAAGTTTCAGTCTGCTGACGGCACTGAGGAATGATGCCTTTATTCAAGGAAATCTTAATGGCCTTGTGTGTGTGTGTGTGTGTGTGTGTGTGTGTGTGTGTGTGTGTGTGTGTGTGTGTGTGTGTGTGTGTGTGTGTGTGTGTGTGTGTGTGTGTGTATCAAGGGCTGAACAGGCTAACAAGAAATATGAATGAATTAACCAATTAAAACGGATACAGATTACGGTACTTATTTCCTTTGCAAACCTGAAATGGTTTTAAAAAATAGATGATTTGATTGAATATTTATTTGATTATCAAAATGATTGGACTATTTTCCTCTTAATTCGGTGCATCTGATTGGATAAATCACTGTAAGATGAGCCCTCCTAAAATCACCAGCATAATTTATAAACGAACAGAGTCAGTGTTAACGGAAGTTAATCACGATATGTTAATAACGTAAAAGCTGAAAAGTGGACTCAGTTTCCATGAACCCACCTTTCATTAACTGATAAGTCGCCCTGCCTGCAGTGAGCTCCTTCATACATGAATTACACAAAAGATTTCTGAGTTGAGACAAGTTGCTGCAGTTGGACAGATTCTGTTCCTTGTTTTATTCAGCCATGTAAATCTGATCTGTTAATGTGGGTTTCTGCAGAAAGAACAGTTCATGTCTTACCTGTTGTGGATAGCTCTTTGGACAGCCTCCGTTTGGAGAAATACTTTATTTGTAGTGAATTAACGCTAACAGCTACTCTAAGGGGTACTCAGGCCAAAGTGGACTGTTGTTGTCTAAACAAGTCAAAATAGTTCAAGTAAAGTTATTCACTTTTACATCGTCATCAGTTTCACATTACAATTCTGAAGATTTATTCTAATGTTTCTGCTGCACCAAGCTGCACAGGAAGTGCTACAGCAAGTAATTCATGCTACAAAATAATAATGGTTTTTCTATACATGACTGTAATGTGAAATCGATAATGATGCAAAGCTTGAAAAAATAGCGCTTGCATGAACCGCAATGATTTTTTATTTTAGATATACATTGTTTTAAGAAGTCACCAAACCACGTTGGTCTTAGATTAACCCAGACTAGCCATTAGCTCATCAGTGCTATCAGAATTAAACTGTTTCTCCAAACTGAGGTCATTCAGACACTATCTACAGGTCTTGGCACTCAGCTGTTGTTGTACATGCTAATGTGGCGTTAGCTCGGGCTAATCTCCAAAATCACATAAGAGTCTATTAGATTCAAGCCGTCTGTCAGCATTTAGAGTTCAGCTTCATGTGAATACAGCGTGTTGAGTATTATGCTTGTTTTATGTTGACAGTTATCAGGAACATCACTTCCTGTGTGTTTACACTGAAGGCTCGTGGCACAGCGTTCTCCCGCAGGCTCTGCAGTCAGGTAGTCGTGGATCTGAAGTTCATCTCGTGGTGTTTGATATTCAGGCCAACATGATGAACTGTGTTGCTCTTTTCTACATGCACTGTAGAAATGAGTTGTTCTGTCCGCTCACTTGCACCGAACAGGAGAGAATGGTTACAGCTAAAGAGCAGCAGCAGAGCGCGCGTGTTCGAGTAATAACTCCATTTGTACAGAGGTTTGTAAAGCTGCTGTGTGGAGCAAGGATTAGAGTTGAAGTGATGGTTCAGCCATTTTGAAGTGGGTTTCTGTCCAAAAGTTATAATCACTTGTAGAAAACGGTTTGAAAGACCTCAGTTTGGAGGAATGGAGTTTAATTCAAACCAAATTAACAAGTCACTCCAC
This sequence comes from Garcialebias charrua, assembly GCA_038048925.1. NCBI lineage: Eukaryota > Metazoa > Chordata > Actinopteri > Cyprinodontiformes > Rivulidae > Garcialebias > Garcialebias charrua. Next base: position 35,563 of record JBBPBX010009785.1, on the reverse strand, counting down.
AAATAGTGGCAACCGAAGTGGACTGCAGCTGTCCTGAAGGAACTCAAACCACCAACATTTTATTGCTTCTTTTGTAAATTGTAAATACATCCATCATCTTTACCCACTTCTTCCATTTTGGGTCACGGGGGTCGCCGGTGCCCATGTCCAGCAATCACTGTGAGAGGGGAGGGGTACACCCTGGACGGGTCTCCAGTCCATCACAGGGACACATAGAGACAAACAACCATTCACTCTCTCACTCACACCTCGAGACAATTTAGAGTTGCCAATCAGACTAACATGCATGTTTTTGGTCTGTGGGAGGAAACCAGAGTACCTGGAGAAAACCCACACATGCACGGAGAGAACATGCAAACTCCATCCAGAAAGGCCCCTGGACAGAGATTTGAACCAGGGACCTGTTCGCTGCGAGGCAGCAGCTCTACCAGCTGCGCCACCGTGCTGCCCTAAATTGTAAATCAGTTTCCCATTACATTTTGTCCTGCTGCAAAACAAAGAGGGGAAATGGAAATACTGTCCGTCCGTTCGTCTGTTTGTCCATCTTGTGAGCTGGACAACATTAAAAATAAGTGAGGAGCCGACTTCCATTTTGGTGTGTGGCTGCATCTATAAGAAAGGCTGCTATTGAAAATTGGGTTGTGATTACCGGTACCCTGATTATTTGGGGGAAATTATGGTTTCTAATTTTTATATTACAGTAGTCCCTCACTTACCCTGGGGGGTTACGCTCCAGACACCCCTGTGATAGGTGAAAATCCACAATGTAGGGAAGTTCTATTAATTTTAGTATTTATATATTTTTAAGGCTTTATAAACCCTTCCCACACTGTTGCAACATTCTTAGCAATGTTCTACACTCTGTAAATGCTCTAAAAGAGCAGAGTGAAAGAAAGCAGACAGACTGATGCTTTGGGTACGGAGTCGATCAGCGCCCAGGGGCGGACTGGCCATCGGGAGCTCTGGGACATTTCCCAGCTTGGTTTGGCTCGGTTTGGTTCGGGTTAAGGCTCAATTTGGGTCACGCTTGAGTATTTTAAATAAGCAATTCATGCCACTCACTCTGGTATCCACCTCACTGAAGCTCCCACAGCAGCAATGGAGAAAGACAGACCCCACCCCCGCCCCATCGGCAATCACTGAGCGGCCAGGCCACCGGGAAACAATGTGTGCAATCTTGTGTTGAAGCCCTGCAAAAGAGTGAGTCTGTGACAGGCAAACCGCAAAGTATTGAGAGACTACTGTACCTAAAAGTAGTTTCAACAAATGATAGGGGTGGCTAAAGATTAATTTATGTTGGCCAAGGCCACCATTGGCCACCCCTTAGCGCTGCCATTGGTCCAGGTGGTGGATAAATTGCCCCCTCCACTCACCAGGATCTGTTGCTCTGCGCCGCGTCAGACAAACAAAAACGCCTACAGTCCTCCACGGTGTAACTTCTACCCACTTGAAACATTAAGGTTTGCTTGCATCTCCTCTTCAGTTCCAGTCCAGAAAAACACTTGTTTCAAAATCTACAAGTGCTTGCTCTTCATATCCCTCAGCAGCGGGGGACATCTGGTCACCTGTGGTAAATCTATGGATATTTACAAACATAAAGCATCGTTCTTGGGTTTGCCAGCAGATCAAGACAACAGTCTGTTTTAGACTCATTAATACAGTGTGAGCGCACTGGCTTCTGATTTAGTCCTAAAATGGCTTCAATCTTCAAAAGTTCAATTCATATAAACGATAGTTCCATTTTTGCACCAGGTTAAAGTTATTTTAGCAGAAGTCGAGGAGTGTACATGAGGACTGAGGTTCTTCTAACAGCTATCTACAGCAGGTAAGATAGTATTGATGATTTCTATACAGAAACCCACCTAAAACTGGCAATGCCTTTAGGTCAATCAGTGATAGGCCACAGGTGCAGCAGGCTTGATGTTTTCTGTGTGGCAGGACTGTTTGGTCGTCAACGTGTTTCCTCCATCGACTGTCAGAAGGCAGCGGAATATGCCAAAACATTTGGTGCTTTTTCTTGTTTCCACAGTTCACATAGACACCGTTTCCACAGAATACTCTGTTTATTCTCTCCGTTTGTCCTGTTCTGAACCTCATGTCCGTCCTACATAACGGGAGCGTGATGACGCCAAGAACAAAAGGGAAGAAGAAGTTCATCAGATGCACTTCAGGTGTGAAAATGACGCGAGACAGCGGCAGTACTGTACGTTTTATTTGACTTTATTTATATTTATTTCTTTTGGTGTGGGGATTTAAATGATGGCCAAATGGACAGCAGATATTTGTGAAATATTTGACGGCCTTTAATGCACAAAAAGTCCTCCACCTGCTACGGAGCATCAACTGACAGACCCATATTTAGAGTTGTAGCTCAGGTGATCTTATTTAGCCTTACATAATAACCTTGTTTAGTCTTAACTTGTTGTTTACAGGATGTTTATTGACTGCATGCATCATGTTACACCCATGTTCGGCCTTATTTCTGTTGGAGTTACAGGAGGACTCTGCTGCGATGTTGACGTCATAGATGGAGGCTGTAGGATGTAAATGTCTTGTGAAATGTTCATACAGCAGCAGAAACTTTATTTTTTGTTTTTCTGTCCTCGTCTGCATTCAATCGTTGTTTGAAACCATTGTAAGCTTTGTTGATATAATATATACATTTAAAATGTTTTATTACCCTTTTTGGATCTGTACATATGTTGTCAAGGTTTGTTTTTCAGATGTTATTTTGTTGTTTATTTGTCTCTGCACGACTGAGCAGTGCTGACGGAGGACTGACGATGTAGAGAACTTGAAAATGTGGCGACTTCTTTCAAAAAGAAACTTTGTACCAGAATAAAGTCTGTTTATTTTCACAGAAAGCCGTGAGCAGGTTGTGTCTGTGTGCAGGTGGGGGGTGGAAAAAGGGCCACACAAACCATGACGTGTTTGATTCAGTCTTTATTTTGACCCATCGTACATCACACGCAGCATTTATTTGTTCTCGTCAGGTGAAACGGGAGGAGCGATGAGAACGACGGAGAGTTGAAGGAGCTCTGCTCAGCGCCACACTCTGCCCATGTGAACCGACAGCTGCAACACTCTGGGCAACGTGTGGCCTCGTGAGACAGAGCAGCTTCCTCTTTTTGTTGGTTTCCTGCGCAGGCGCCGTCACGGCCTCCACTCTTCTCTGAAGCCAACAGTACACTCATCCATAAAGTAGGAAACACTACACTGTGGTGAGGAGTTTAGTAGTGCTTTCTACTTTATGGATGACTGCACTGTACATCCACGCATCCTCTTTGGTCCCTTGTCTTCCTGCTGCTGCACCTGTAGTCACATCTGCAGCTACACACACACACACACACAACCGCTGACACGCGACGGTTTGAAACCTCACAGCTCAGCTGCGTCGGTGTGAAACCAGAAAACGGACACTTCCTGATTTGTCTCGAAACAGTTGCATGACTCCGGTTACAGATTCACCCGGGGCCTGCTAACAGTGTTAAACGTCTCCAAACGCAGAAGTAAAGTTAGCAAAGTGAGAAAATAAAACGAGCATCAGCTGGTGCGCTTCAGAGCAGCCTTTAAGACAATTATCAGAGACAAACGCCCACAGGAAGCGCTATCTTAGGGAGGCCATTTTGTCAGGCGTGAGTAAGCTTTTCTGTGTGAGCTCCTTGATAAAGTCAGAAAACACGTTGAACAGTACCTGCAGATAACCACCAGCCCAATGCTGCGCACCAGCACTTTATTCAAGGATAAAGTGTTATTTAGAAAGTAAAATACAAATATTTCTATTTTTAAAATGAGTTTGTCATTAAATTCTACATCAACATTTCAACAGAGTTCATTAGACAAAAAGTAAAATAAAGATACAAATATTTCAGAGGAAATGGTGTGAAATTTAAACAAAACACAAGAAAATGTACATTTCTAGCATCTCGCCGCTTATAATCGAACTGGTCGATAACGGCGCCCGTCATACTTTACCTTTACCTTCATTTAATTAAATAGTTTGCTCTAAGTTGGTCCAGCGGCCTTCGCGGGTGTCTTCAGTCTGTCCGAGGAGTGGGTGAAGAAGAAGAAGTCGTCTCCTTTTGAAGCCTCCTCAGCCACGTGATGCAACCACAGGAAGAGGTTTAACAGTCACTGCCGCTCGCTTGCTGCGTTTCCGCCCTCCTTTTTGCCTTCTGCACACTTTTTTCTTTGTTTTTTTTTGTGCAAATGCTAACTGACGATTTGGTAATGACAAAACAAAACAAAACTCTGTCTTGAATAAAAATGTATACACCTCTAAACATCATCCAGTTTATTCACATCAGCTGCCGTGATGGTGCGTCTTCAGCCACACGGCTCTCTTGTTCTGTATAAAGAGCAGGGGGCAGTTGAAGAGCATTACAACACGGCTAACTTTGCTGCTGTGCTCGCACAAACTCACATTTGTGTTTCTGTTTCCAACATGCCAGGGGGACGTTCAGAAGACAGCGTTTCAAGCTTACATGCAACTTGGGAGTTTTACACAAACGACACGAAGGTGCAGTTGGGTTTGGCGGAGCACTTCCTGTGAGAAGATGGTAACACAGATAATTCACGCTCCTTCTCTTGCTGCACTCATCGCAGCGTTTTGTGTGACTTGTGCAGTTTTACTCGATCACTGGATTATCTGTGTGCGTTCTAGGAGACGGGATCAATATATTACCATTATCTAGTGAAAGGCCCCAAGTTTCAGTTCCTCTAAAAATGTAAATTTCCAAATGTTACCGTGTTGTTGTGTTGTTTTTTTCATGTAGCCTAACCCCAGGTGGGGGGTGATTATAATAAGACTGAACTTCAGTGTTATTTATTATTATATTGGGGACTGCCAGATTCTACAGGACTGTAGAATGGCAGCCACCTTTTATTATCCACCTGACTTAGGGTTTCTTAACTTTATTTATTTATATCTTAGTCATCTGTCAACTTTAATGTGACCTGAACCACAACGTGTACCCCAAAACATGTTACAACAAAATGACCGGCTCAGTGCCGTGATGTGTGCTATTACTTTTATTGGCATTTCGAGTTACCATGGCGACCTAATTTGCAAACAAAGACGCCATTTTTCTCATTCAAAACGCCTGACGGAACTCAACAGCGTCTAACTCATTTAACTCAATCATTCTTTGAGATGTTGAGATGAAATTTGCTCTGGTCGTAGCTGAGAGCGACTTGTTCTACATTCCTAATGCAAATCAAAAATCCAATATGGCTGCCAAAGCTAAAAAGGGAAAAAATGCTATAAATCAGCTAATTTTAGAGAGAGATTGAGCTAAACGATTTGTGTGGTGATAGCTGAGGACGTCCCCTATCACATACTGAATCCAAATCCAAAATGGCCACCATAGCTTAAAAGAAAAAATGACTATAACTCGTTGATTGTTTTGCCATGCAGAGCTGAAGTTGGTGGTAGCTGAACCCCAACACACAGTACTGTCAAATCAACCATTTAAATTGGCAGCAGCGTGGCAGTTCCCATCAGAGTTTCTCCAGGAACTTTCTAGTTGTTACTTCTCATCACAAAAAAGGTTAATCATGTCATCTGGACACGTGTCTTTAAGGGAGACATCATCCCACTGTCTGCACTGCATGTGTTCGACAGCTGTAGTTGTACATAGAAGTTATATTAAGAACTTTCACAACACGGTGGACTTCTGTTAATTAAAAAATAAACATCACAGCTGGGAAATGTTCTGGACTATGATGCTTTCTCTGAACTTTACAGACCAAACAGCAAACCAGGCTCTTTCTGTTAAAACCAGGACAAAGGGTTTTTTCTTCTTCTGCTTTTTCTTCCTCTGTCAGTTAATCTTCTAATCTGGGTCATCTAGAGAAGCAGTTTGAAGAACTTTCAGATGAGCAGCGTTGTTCTGTGAGTGAAGCGTCTGCCGTCACTCCCTCGTATGAAGGTTTAGCTGTTTTATAATATTTGTAACAAACAACAAGAAAATGTGTTTGGTGCTGGATGGTTACGGTGCTTCTGAGTTCATACGTTAACATTTTATCTAAGAAGTTACTGAAAAAGAAGTATGAAAAAAAAATTCTCTCCGCATTATTTTCAGTTGTCCTGCCGACACTTTCATATCAGTTATCTTTCCCATTAAAGGATCCCCAACAGTGAGGTGCTCCCAGTGAGACAACCAGAACAACAAATAATACTTGATAAAACGCATCATACAAAAATCATACATGACTAAAAACACCTCCAACAAGAGTATTATTAACAGTGTTAACAGTCTCATCTGGAGCCAGACAGCATAAAGTCGAGGCTTCACTGAGATCTGAAAATTATATCACCACACTTTCATAGGTAAATAACTGAGGAAGCTATAAAACATCATTTATGACTAAATAAGTTGGGAAGTAATGGTATGAATAAACTTATTTGGGAGTAAAAATCAAAAATGTATCTGAATTTAAAAGGTGATAAATTGCCTTAAACCTGTACCTGGGCAAATCATTTGAGAGGTTACATCTAACGTCTGAGTTTCAGAAGAGTATTCACACGCAATGTTGGTAGTAATTAACATTTTAAATGTGTTTAAGCTGTTTGCACACATATTTACAATTTAACTTAATTATCTTGTCATCTGACAGAGATTAAACCAGACATGCTGTTTGATAGACAAATTGTAAAAACTGAAACAAAGAAAAACAAATCTCTTGTTAAGCATAATTTTGTAAAATATTTAGACTACAGAGTCTATTGCATATATATGTATATACATA